>VZUI01068902.1:0-17460 GCA_013401135.1 Cettia cetti | reverse complement strand
CCGTAGTTACAAGAGACAAAAAAACCCCTACATTTCCCAAACTGCTTTCAACAGATGAAATAGAATACACATTTTTTTGGTTCCATAACCCAAGACAATCACCCATGCTGGATGGCCAGGCGCACAAATCCCTTCCTGTTCTTCAGCAGCAAGGTGAAGGATCCCGGATGGGCGTCCAGTGCCTCCTGTGCCCCACCAACAATGATGGCCAGCAAGTTCCCACCCTCTGGCTTCTGAAGTACGTAGGATGCACTCTCCTTGTCAGAAGCAATGAGGCCTAGAGAGCAGAGAGGAATTAAAAGTAAAAGCCACCTATAATACTCACCTATCTGTGGTTTGCTATGGACTTTTTCCCCATAATCCATTTCTGAAGAGGTGCTAAGCACTTTATTTTCAGAGCTGAAAACCCCATCCCAGCTCCCTTAAAAGGTGCTAGATTTGCACACTGCTCTGCTGGGTAAGTACACAATTTCCATTTCCTGTCTCGCTCAGAAGTGAGAAGTGAGGGAAAAAAATAGGAAAAAAAAATAAACAGGGAACTAGCTGCACTTAAGCCCTAGGAAAAATCTGTTTCAATCTGTTGTCAAGTGAGACTGTGTTCAATTCTGACTAATTCTGAAGTCAGAGAAACATTTGCTTTAAGTCAAAACACACATATGTTTCAGTGGATGGTGCTAACTGAAAGTGGAATTTGATAAAGGATTTCGTCCTTTATTGTTGTTTACTTGAATAAGATAGAAATCTTTAATTCAGAAATTATAAAGCAACTATTTAAATAAAAAAGAAGTCCTTGTTTCAGAGGCTGAAATAATTTGCACAGTAAAACCTCATTGTGAAATTTGATTCATTTGACTGAAAATTAGTTATCCCCCTAACTCCACCATTACAGTGATTAAACCTTCCGTCACCTGGGTTATAAGTCTCTCATATATCTCACTGTTTGGATTTCTCACTCTCCTTGTAAATAATCTGGCAGCAGCATACAGAGTTTATGTGGAAAACAGTGTAATGGATATCCTGGGGTACATCAGATGGAACTGGATACCTGTGTTGAGCCTACTAAACTCTACCCACATTCAGCTGGAGAAGTGACCATTGCCAAGCCCAGTGCTGAAAGATAGAAGTCCTCCTACTGGTGTCCAAAAATCTCTCAAAACTCCCTTTTGACTCTCTCTGTTTAATTTTTACTTGTGTTTTTTCCTATTCCTTTTCACTACATCTTTCCCTCTTGCCACATTCCATTGCAGCAGCATGAGGTGCTATTTTCATCCTCTATCCCTGGATGTTGCTTCCCTGGAAGCAGCAGATGCTTCGGAAAAAGAGGGTTTTTTCCTCACCATTTCAAGCCTGGATATAATTTTTATGGAAAGAAATACAGGAACATTCTGGCCTGCAGCTCTCAGCATTTCTGTTCACAATCTGCTCTGCATTTTGCTGTTAGTACCTGGCACAGTGATGCCCTAAGCACAGAGACCATTTATGGAGTCGAACAACAGAGATAACAGCAAGGAGGGCAATTTTTAACTTCAGAGGTTTTGGGTTGCCATCTCAAATAGCTGTGTCCATGAATGGGATCCAATTGGCCCCAGATGAGAGAAAACAGACCCTTGACTCCTCTTCCCCATGCATCTCCCTGTTCCTCAAAGAAGCACCCACACACACCACTGCTTGCCAGAGGCCCATGCTCCTTACCTCCACTCATCACATAGTCCCTGAAGAATGGGATGCGAAACCACAGGGAAAGCATCATCAGGTGAGGGGTGATGCCTGGGAAGAGTGTGGAAAAGCCAGATGCCTCTGTGCAGAAATTGAGAAAGGCTCCAGCTGCCAGGACACCATGGGGATGAAATCCCACCAGGTAGTTCTGCCGAGGGTCCAGCTCTGCTGTTTTCATCAACTAGACACAGAGATGAAGCCAAAAAGGGGCCAGAGTTAGTGCTGTAACCTCAGCAGGGTGAACACTGGCTATGGAGAGCAGATAAGGCATTCCTGGAGGGGAATGTCTGGTACCTACCATGCCTTTCTATAGGAAAAGGTCAACTGGAACAACTCCCTCATTTTTCACTGAGATGTATTTCATTGCCCATATTTCCATCTCCTCCTACCCATTAGCCTAAAATCACTTTTCTAATGGCACAGTTCCTTATGTTGCCTTGAACTGGTCTAGGTGCTGTTGGGAACCAGCTTTCTTTAAAATGTTCTAAAATACATTTTCTATTTGGGGAAAAAAAGCAAAAAAAGGGTGATTTCTTCCACACAGTACCTCTTGATCCCACAACAAGAACAGCAGAAGGAGTACATAATCACTCTGGTAGACCTACTACACAGCACATGTCCCACCCAACAGCTTGGTATGGATCAAAGGTTTGTCCTGTCCTGAAGCATGTGATTCCAGGATGTTTTTACACATGGTAAGTTGAAATCTAATTCCCAGACATCTAACAGAGAAGTTGATGGTTTTCTTCCCACTGGGCAAGGCCTGCAGCATCCCAGATGTTTGTGTCTGTGTTGGGTGCCCAGGTCCATCAAAGACCAGTAGATATCTGCCCAAGGCTGCTGCAACTTTAGCAGGAGGGAACAGAGAATGCCCATATCCAGCATTTTAGGGATGGACAGCATGGACTGCAGATAGAGTGCAGCTCATGGCCAGCCCTTGAGGGCTGAATAAACCGCTTGTTAAAATTCTCAGCTGATCTGAAAGTGATATTGAAGCCTGGGATATACTACACAGGTGTGGGCCTGATATTTCTGAGTCTGAAAGGTTTTCAGCCTGTCAGTGGCTGATTTCTTCTCAGGGGAAGATTTCTCGGGAGAGTTTCTTTCAAGGACAATTTTCTGTAAATAACTATTTTCTTCTCGTAACATTTCTAAGGAAACAATACTTTTCTCATAACAACCTCTCTCCCAGGTGTTGTTTCTGTTACTTAACCAATGGAGAGAGGTGTCAATTCTATGGACCAATAATATGCCTTTTTAGCGCAGCATGTTATAAAAAGGCTGGATGAATTGTAAATAAAACCTTCTGATCTTCTTCTGCCTTTGAAGTGGAGTAAAGCATCTTTATTTCATGTCCAACAGTGACACATGGGAGAATGGGTGCCACAGAACAAGAGGGGGTGGTTAAAGGGAGATAAGGGACAACTGGGATTTGAACTCCATTACACTTATGGGATAAGGGACAACAGGGATTTGAACTCCATTACACAGTTATGGACTGCCCAGGGGAGCGGAGCTGGTGTGACAAACCCACCCTCCAGCTCTGGCACCAAGAAGACCTTGCCATGCCAACATCAGCCAGCATGCGCACAGCCCAGGCAGAAGCAGGCAAAACTGAATGCTGACATCTCTGACCATTTCTGTAGATGCGGAGGATGTTCACAACAGCAGGGAAGGATGAACGTTTCCAAGGTTAGTCATCACACCATTTCCTCACTGAAAGGGTGGTTAGACATTGAAACAAGATGACTAAGGAAGTGGTGGGACCATGATCCCTGAAATTGTTAAAAAATATGTGGATGTGGCACTTGGGGACATCATTAAGTGGTGTTTGTGATAATGCTGGGGAACAGTTGGACTCAGTGATATTAGAGGGCTTTTCCAACTGAACAATTCTGTGATTCCTTATCACAGAGCCACCATGCCAACTCAAAAGTATTTGTCCTCAAGAACAAACAAAGCCCTATGCATTTCAGTGTCACCCCTCCAACTACCCTGATTCCATCTGCACTCAGGGTGCGTTAATGGTACATGTGTTTTCCTAGAACTAGCTAGAACTGCAGGTTAATCGTGAGAGTGTATTTTACTTTCTTCCATCATGGCTCATTTTCCACCCGTCCGAAAGCACTGTTGACTGTACATGTGCCCATTCAAGCACCTGCTCCTAATGAGGGGAATGGACAAACAAATTCTTACTGCTACCCAGGTGCAGAGGTCTCTAGGCAGGAAGAGAGGCAGATGGCTGAGTCAGTAAGTGCCCAAGGCCCCTGCCACCATTTGCTCTTTTTTGAGTAATCTAAGCATGCATCAATGTTTCCTTCATTGATGCATTCATCTTCAGCTTCCAAACAACCTTTCATCTCCAAGTGATTTGTAGGCAGGGAAGCATGATGCTCAAGTATGTTGGAAACTACTACATTTCTGGCTCTGTGTGTGCAGCGAGACAAGAAGGGGGAAGGGCAGCACAAGAGGGCAGCCACTGAGCAGTCAAATTGCCTTGATGGGAGACACCTGTGTTAAGACACCACGCATCTGTAAAAACACTCCCTAAGAAACATCCAGCTGCTGTCTTGGTGCTCATCCCAATAAAAGAGAATGGAGGACAGGAAAGGAAAAAACAAAGGATAGTGCTTGGAGTGATAAGACAAGGAAGAATGGTTTTAAACTAAGAGAGGGATGATTAAAACTAGCTATGAGGAAGAAATTTTTTATGATGAGTATAGTGAGGCCCCGGCACAGGTTTCCAGAGAACTTGTAGCTTCCCCATTCCTAGAAGTGTTCATAGCCAGGTTGGATAGGGCTTAGAGCAACCTGGTCTAGTGGAAGGTGTCCTTGTTGCAACAAGATGAGTTTTAAGGCCCCTTTCAACCCAAGCCATTTTGCGATTCTGTAGTAAGACATGGTCCTGGACAACTGGCCCTGGGTGGCCTGCCTTGAGCGGTGTGTTGGGCATGTTGACTCCTAGAGTTCTCTTCCAATGTCCCCCATTGAATCTGTGATTTGAATCTGTGATGTTTGACTCCCTGCTCTAAGCCATGGGCAGCTGGAGGGTAGCAGTTGAGTCCCTCAAGCTTTGGTGGATCTGGGTCATGTTTCTGCAAGGGCTGTCCCCTGCAGTAGCCCTGGGAAAAGAAGGTCCTTGTTTTGTCACAGAGTCTGCTCACATCTGGATTATTTGGCCAAAACTCACAGAGAAACCAGAGAGCTTGTACAAAGACCGAGAAGGAAATCTGTAGCAGAGGAGAGACTTTGGCAAAGTCTCTGACACCATAGGTCTAGACTCTACCCTTTTTCCCTCTGGAAACTGTTCAATGCAGAAACTCCATCTTCCCTTCTGGATTGTTCCCACAGTCTCACTCCTTCCCTCTCCACCTGGCAGAGGTCAGTCTCCATTCCCAAACTTCCAGGAAAGTTAATAATATGACTCTGCACCGCCTCCCCCTCCTGCTGTCCAGCTGAACTGCCCAATGGAACTGGGTTTGAGGTGCCAAGGAGTGGGACTATCCTCCATCCTGCTTTGAATGAGTTGTCTTTTCCACACCCTCTGAATGGTGTTTGCAATTCTGGTCTTTATGAGTGAACTGAATATTTAATAATTGTCAAAGTACTTAAGGGTCCGACCAAGCTGGTGTGTGCATAAGCATGAGAAAACCCAAGGTTTTTCTGGTGAAATAAGAGCAGTGTCTCATCTCAGAGGTGTCTGAGGAATGCCAAGTTAATGTGTATGATCTGTGGTCTGAAAGCAGCCATTAGCAGCTCAGGGTTGTGCTCTCCAAGCTGAGCCATAGGTTTGTTGACTTCCTTGAGATTCCCCTTGGCATGGTCAGGATGTTGGCTGATGCCTTGGCTGATGATATAATGATCCATTCTCAAAAGTGTTATGAATCCTTCTGGATCCCAGATGGTGGGGTGATCTTGCCTTCCTAACAAATCAAATTGTTTAGGTTGGAAAATCCCTCTAAGATCATGGAGTCCAAATGTTTCCCCAGCACTGCCAAGGCAACCACTAATCCATGTCCCCAGCTGCCATATCCACATGGCTTTTAAATGTTTCCAGGAATGGGGACTCCACCACTGCCTTGGATAGCCTGTGCCAAGGCTGGACAACTCTTATAGGGAAGAACTTAAATTTTGAAGGAGGAGGTCTATTTTATGCTTCATCATGAAGAAATATAGCTTGATAACTAGAGTTTTTCAGAGCTTGCAGTTTTATTCTGACTACTCAAATGTGGGTTCAAGACATGGGTAAAACTCTGCCCCAGTTCCCCCAGCCCCCCAAGATACATGGTGGGTCCTGCTCTATGCACTGTCACCTGTGTTAGGGAAATGCATATGCAGGCTTCCAGGAGCTCTGATAAGAGCCCATGTACTAGTGAAGGATCTCAAGCAAATTAATCTGTATTAATTTTAAACTGGATTAGTTAAATGGCATTAATATCCCAAATAGATTATTAATTTGATGATAAGGATGAGGGATTAAAGTGTTCTTCATTTCACATTTGGTTTAGTTTTAATTCATTTTGAAGTAGAATTAAGATAATTGGAGTTAGGGCTTCTGAGTGACTTGATCAGCCCAGAAATTCAGCACTGGTTTAACCAGGCCAATTTAGTTAATCCATTGAGACTGGGTTCTCCTAGTTGTTCCCCGGAGACTGAATTGTCCTGTCCCAAACCATGGGAAGACAGAGAACAGGCAATTCCCTGTTTAAGGCTGGTGCACTAATGGTTGAGAAAAGGTAGAAAGGCCTTGGCACAAGTTGTCCAAAGAAGCTGTGCATTGCTCCATCCCTGGAAATACTCTAGGCCAGGTTGGAAGAATCTTGGAGCAACCCGATACAGTGAATGGCATCCCTGCCCATGGCAGGAGGTTAAAACTAGATGATCTTTAAGATCCATTCCAACCCAAATCATTCTGTGATTCTGTGGTTCAAATAAAATTCACCCAAAGTTGGGAGGGTGGTGCTCCAGAAACCCCTGGAGATGCATTGTCTGAAGGGGTTAAAAATTTAAGTGAGGAATTAATCAAGTCAAGTTGAGATGAGTAGGGGTACTGCATGGTGCATACCATGTGAGGAGACATAGTCAGGGACGACACTGATGTCCCATATCATTGCATCCTTAAGGACTGATGAACATGAGTGGGAGAAAAGGAGCAGCATGGCATTACCCCAACAGTCACTCAGAAAGCAGAAGAGGATGTGATGGAGGAGGAGAGGTTAGGAGCTGATCAGCAAGCTCCAGGCTTCTTCATTTAAAGTGTCCCAAACTGAATTGCTACTGTTTTTCTATCCTTCTCTGGTCCCAAACTCTGTTTCCATGGATGTTATGACATTATGGTTAATCTGTTCTTAAGTAGGATAAAGCTCCTTTCAGCTTTGTACTAAACAAATTCTCATGTCTCTAGCTGCCCGTGGACCCCTCCCAAAAACATCTCTTGCAGATGGAACATGCAGCCAATTTTTCTGTGGGAAGAAGCCCAACAAAGATATCCAAGAAACCCAACTAGATCAGAAGGACAAATTGTGCCAAGCTGAAAAGAAGCAGGTCACCCATCCAAGGGTGCCTGGACAGGAGACCAAAGGAAGGGTATCTGAGTACTGCCAGAAGCTGCTGAGGAGAATGGGTTTCAGGTCCCAGCAATGGTGAGAGTCTGAGAGGGGTACTTGGAAACAGTGAGATCTTTGAGCCCTGGGGTTTTCTGCTGGTGCCACGATGCCAGGTCAGAGCTGCATTTGCAGCAAATATTGGAGAATCTGACCAGCCAGGTGAATTTAAATTGAGTTTGAATGGGACTTCACCACCGCCCCTCCCAAAGCTGAGTAAGGGTGGAAACTCCAAAATGCTCAAGTCCTCCCTTCCCCTTGTAGTACTTGCTTTATCCAGTGGATTAGCAATGCAGATGGTGGCACACAGTCCTCCAATGGATCTCAGCCATAGCCCCCCTTTTACTTTAGGGCACTACAGAACAGAAAAGAGAGGGCCAACACATGGGACATAGAAGTTCCTCAGAAAAGGATAGTGCAGTGGCTTTGGGCCATTTGGCCTTGCCTTTCTTTTTCCCTGAAAATCCCTCTTCCAGCCAACAGAAGGAAGCAAAGGGAACAGTCAAGACCTCTGGAAATCAGAAATTGTATTTAATGTCATGGGTCGTGGCACAAATCCCCAGTTACAAATAATACCACTCTTCTGTAAAAAGAAAGGAAATGTTCCTGGCAGGGATTGGTTCACATGAACTGGAACTGTCCCCTCTACACTGCCTTGCAACTCCCCAGAACTGCAACACACTCAAATGACCTCCATCATGGTGTGTGCCATGATGAGAATCAATAAGCCATGGCATGAAGTCTTCCCAAATTACAGCTTCAAAGGTTCAACTAATTCGCCAATAACTCATTTTAGTTATGCTAACAAAAAACAGTAACACCAGCAAGACCACAAGCACAATGACAGAGGTTTTCTGCAGACAACAAAGTCCAGCTGGCACTTACATAACCCCAAGGCTTGTAAGAAATGTCCTGTGGCTCTTCACAAGAAGATAGTGTGGAAAAGACCACAGGATCCTTTCCTGTACAGCAGGCTTTTTTCCCTGCCCTGAATAAACCCCCTACTGGGGTTGCTCTGAATGATGACAGCAGTTGAAAACAAAGTATGTCCCTGTCTTGATTTAAAAGACAAATGTCTGCCAAGGAAAGTGGGAACCTTCCTGGAAGAGGAAGAAAATACTCTTCTCTCCAAGTTATTGTAATTTCAAAATTACACAGCTTTCAGAAAAAAAAAAAAAAAAGGAGAAAAAGGAGTAACAGTTCTTTACTAGAATATATATATATATCAGGCCAGAGCACACCACAATGCAGTAACAGAAGCTTCCAACCTGCCCATTACAATTTTTTTCCGTATGGTGTAGTTATGATCACGGCCAACAGGGGGTGCTGGCCTCTCTAGCGAGGCAGAAAGAGAGTGCCATGATCCCCTCAGCCGGCGCCGGGAGGTAAGGAAGGAAATTGCGCCTTCTGCAAACTCAGGGGCAGCGTCCGATCTCAGCACTACCAAGGAGCAGCTAGCAGAAGCAGGGGAAGCAGGCAGATTCGATCGTAGTGCCGAATTGCAGCGTGGCAAAGTCCTGGAGCCGAGTACACAAATTCCCGCAGCACCGCGCGACAGCTCTCTTCAATCCCCTCATAGGATTCTGAACAGAAAAGCCCACTTTCCCAGCCAAAATTTCCCAACCCCACAACCACTCCACTGGAATGCCAGGAGACTTCCTTTTGTGTCTTGATGGCGGACTATTCACCCAAAAAGCCGCCCCCTCCTCCTTCCAGGTCTCCCTGATAACAACGGGAAGAAATTCACTAAGAAACCTAAAAAAACCACAATAGTCCCCCAAATTATCTGAGACCTTAATTTGCTAGAATGGACTCATAAACCAAGTTGTGCGATCCAAAGGTGAGATGTCTTGCCTAAGCCAAGCATCCAGCCCCAATTTTCAGTCAGCAAGAAAGATGGTGACTTCTGTTTGAGGACCGTGGTAAAGATAGGCATTGTCAAGCTTATGCTTATGCTTTCCCCGTTTCATCTTCCTCATCTGAGGTTGCCAAAGCACCATGGCTGCATGAGGGAGGATGGTGACAGGATGGGATGGGGCTGGGGAGAAAAAGCAAGGATGTCCCTTCAGTTGGCATGGGAACTTGTTTTTACTGTTAGGCTGGGTGTATCCTTCTTCATAAAGATGCACTGATAAATGATGAGGAAGGGATTATGAAAATGGAGATAGGGTTTGGGCAGCAGCAGAGAGCAGTCCACAGCATGCAAAATCACTCTGTAGGCAACATCAGCACAGCAGACATCACAGGTTATCTGCTTAGACACACTCTAGCTCAAACAGATTAATTTTAACCCTTTTGGCATATTTTCCACAGCATTATAATGCAGCTGAGTTCAATCATGTATTGGAATTGAAGAATCATAGATTCATTTAGGTCATAAAAGCCCTCTGAGACCATCAAGTCCAACCATTACCCAAGTACCACCAAGGCCATCACTAATCAATGTTCCAAGCGCCACACCTACACAATTTTGAAACAATTCCAGGCCAATTGAAGGACTATAATGAGGACATATTTAAAACAAACAAACAAACAAACAAATCCCATACCAACAAAAAAAAAAAAAAAAACAACAAAGAAACCCCAACCAAAACAACAACAACAACAAAAGATTCGAATAGGTTTAAAATGCAGGGAAATTAAGCAGAAATAACTTCCCTGGACAATGCATTGGACCCTGAGTTGTTTTCCAACTGCAGTTTTTCTCGTCCCCTTTAAAAAACACTCAAGCTCATTTGGGTCCTGCCTGACTCCAATTCTCAAATCATTCAAATCATTAATTAAAATGCAGTCAGTTCCAAGGGGGATAAATCCAACAGCAAAGTGGTACTTCTGCAAAAGTGGTATAAGCAGAAGGCGCACTTTGCACAGACTGTGGTGGCCTTGCTCAGCACTGGCATGCTCCATGTATGGCAGCACACTGCAAATTCCCACTGCCCAGAAAACAAATGCTAATTCCAACCTCTCTTTGCTTCCAAGACAGCAAACATGCACTGGGATCCCTTAAAATCAGTGTTTAAAGCTGTTTCCTAAAATAAGACATCAGGCAGCACTTGCTGCCTCCAAACACTTGACCATGCTGAGTTTGATGCTGGGATCTGGTAGGATTAGCAGCCATACTTAATCTTCCCAGAAAACCTAATTCTCCAGGGCTTAACAAACTCCATCAACACACAAATACAGCCCAGAGTCCTGGACACCAACCCAGTCTGTGTCCCCAGATCTTACTTCCTTGTGTCCCTTGTGCTGGGACTTTGGGCAAGTGGAGTTGTTCAGCCTGAGGAAGAAAAGGTAAGACCTTAGATGCCCTGCCATTGGCTTTAGCCCCCTGTGAAACAGTCTCAAAGAGAGCTGGAGAGAGATGTTGGACAATGGCCTGGAGGGACAGGACATGAGGGAATGGCTTCCCACTGCCAGAGAGCAGGGTTAGATAGGATATTGGGCAGAAAAATTCTTGAGTGTGAGGATGCCGAAGCCCCAGCACAGGTTGCCCAGAGAAGCTGTGGCTGCTCTGTCCCTGCAAGTTTTCAAGACCAAGTTGGTCAGGGTTTGGAGCAATCTGGTCTAGTTGAAGGTGTCCCTGCCCATGGTAGGGGATTAGAACTGAATGATCATTGAGGTCTCTTCCAACCCAAAACATCTTATGATTCAATAATTCTATGACTGAGAAAACATTTTTGAGAAATAGTACTATGTGATTGCTTGGTTATAATGCTCTCTGTATTATATCTATTTTACATTTTTCTGCTGTCATTTTGTGAAACTTCCTCTGTTTTCTCCCAGAGAAGTGGGGAGAAAGGCTCCATGGAGCCCCCTGGGCTCTCACCGAGGGAGCTGCAGCCTAACCCCATACCATGCTCCCTCTACTGGTGTTAGTGGTCCTCCTACAAGAAAGGACAGACTGCAGTGAGGCATTCAGGAGTGGGTTTCCATGCTCTTTAGAAAAGGACAAGAGAAGGGTCATTGCTGGGGTGAGCTGGCAGCTAAATTTCAGCAGAGAGGTTGGTCCAACACTTCACAAGTCATGGCTTACAGCCACAAATAATTTACAGGATATATACTGCATATAATTATTGCAGTCATATAAATCATTGATTACTGTATGGTTTGGGTTGGAACGTGATAAATAACAGAGAATAGAAATTTCCAGTTCCCCTGAAGTTGCTGAATAGAGCTTAAAGACTAACTAGCAAAAAAAGATAAAAGGATGCAAAGGTATGCACACTGTATGATAAATGTAACTTACCAGTGGAGGAACAGATAAAGAGGGCTACAGTGGTTTTTTACAAGTTAGGTAAAAAGAAGCAACAGCACATGCCCAAAGAAAAAGTTCAAGGAAAACTCACCCTTAAAATTGAAATATTCACTGAATAGGACCACCAGAGATCCCTTTAGAGGACCCTCCAGGATCATAGAATGATTTCCAGTAGGAGGCAGATGCATGCAAATTAGTTCTAGGAAAAGTGATGTTTATACATTAGCTAGGAGACACACACTTTAATGAATATCTATGATTATAGTGTTGTAAAGCCTCACCACACACATTGGATTAAAGGAGACATCCTTGCAATATGTCCTGCACAGATAAAGAATGCCTGCTTTCTAACACTTCAAATTGTGTTAGAAAGTTTATTTTCTGGCTGATCTCACTATCAAAAGGACCTTAAAATTCCACTCCCTGCCATGGGAATGGGCATGTTCCACTAGATCAGGTTGCCCCATGCCCCATCCGATCTGGCCTTGGATACCTTTCAGGGATGGGGCAGCCACAGCTTTTGTGGACAACCTGTACCATGGCCTCACCACCCTCACAGCCAAGAACTTATTCCCAATATCTCATCTAAATCTACTCTCTTAACAGTTTGAACCCATTCCCTCTTGTTCCATGACTATAATTTCTGATGAACAGTCTCTCTCCATCTTGCCTGTAAGGCCCCTTCAGATACTGGAAGGTCCTGTGTGGTGTCCTCACAACCTTCTCCAGTATGAACAGCCCCAACTTTATCAGCTGTCTCCATATGGCAGGTGCTCCAGTCCCCTTATCAACTTTGTGGCCTCCTCTGGACTTGCTCCAGAAGGGCCATGTAACCTTCTTATGTTGGGGGCACCAGAACTGTGTGTATACCAGGTGTGATCTTATGAGAGCAGAGAAGAGGGTTATTTCTGTTTGAGCAGCAAAGCTGATGGGCATGTCATCTCTCATCCTCACTTTTCTCCGACTCCCCCTAATCCTTATTCCAGGCCCTACTCCATGCAGGATGGACTCTCAGGCTGGGTTCCTATTTTTTCCTTTGGGCTGGTGGGTTCTTTGGCTTTTTGGGCTCCCAAGTTCATTATCCTAGGCTGCAGCTTCTGACTCCAGGTGATTTCTGACCAGCTGGGTGCATCCATCTGAGTTCTCTCAACAAGTAATGTATTCCTAAAGGAATTAACCTAGAAATTCCCACTGCCTTGTCTATCCTTGAAGCTCTCTTCCTTGCACAACCCATGAGCTCTTCTGCTGCATTGCTCAGATTTGTACCAACTTGTGATGTCTCTGAGGCAAGACTTGCTGCTGCTCCATGCATCCATACCATGCCAAGGGGATACCAGATAAAAGAGTAAGGGCAAAGGCCAGCCACATATATTAAGTAAATCAGGGAATGTCACAGAAGTCTCTCTCACAAGAATAGCAGCTCTGTGAGACTGCCCAGTGCACCCCCAGCTTTACCCATCCATTCCCCTCCTCAGTAGAACGGGATACTGACATTGCAGGGCACCCAGGAGCTCTTGGATTTTGGTTAAAACTTGGCCCTATTCCCACTGGGTAAATTCTGAGCAACCTGAAGGGCAAGAATGTTGCAATATAGACATGGAAAACAAAGGTGAGATTTTCCTAACAGCTGGAATGAAGCAAGGTTAAATAGATGTGGAAAAGCCAGATGATTGAAGGACGTGGTTTGTAAAAATGGTAATCCCCATTTTTTACTGTGTGGCTGAGTAATCTGGGAGCAGGGAAGATGATCTTCAACACGAAACTCCAGCACCCCATGCCACGACTGCTGGCCCCAGACTGTATCCAGACTCCAAGGACAAAGCTGGTCCCTGAAACACTGAAGAGGAGATGGACCAGTGGCACTTACCGTGATGGGGAAATAGTCCCTCATGTACCTCCAAACGATGCACTTACGGAGGACAGGGATCCGCCGCCCACCCTTGCTGGGTTTCTCCCTGTCTATTAACCACCATGCAGCATAGAGGACACTGACCAGCCAAAAACGAGTGAAGAAGAGTGTGATGAAGGCAGCTGTGCAGCACTGTGCTGAAAGAAAAACCAGCATAGTTGGATTAGGTGGACTTTTGGAGAGGAATGGTTCATTTAGACAGGCATTTTGATCCTGGGATGGAGCCTCCACTGGGCTTGTTATTGAACTTATCAGTGTGGAAGCACCTCTGATGCAGAGGTGGTTTCTTTTCTATCTGCCCCAGGAACCTGAAAAGATACCAAGCACCTCCCTTGTAGCAACCACCAATTTCTCCAAAGGCCCCCATGTCCCCCTCCTCCCAAAAGACTGATGAATCTCACTCCATTCACAGTGTTCTCATGGATCAACTCTCTATTTCTTTGCTGTCTTGGTTTTCTCTGGAGTCAGACTGATCTCTGCAATAATAGCCTTGTTTAACCCCAAAACTCCTGTTAATACCCCCTGATGACACCTGATATTTTGCAATGTCAGCAAAAAGGGTCCTATGTCCAGTGTGTACAGTCCCCAATAGCTTTATCTTGAGCTAATGAGTCCCTATTTTAATTGTGTCCATGATTTATACCCATAGATTAAGATTTTACTCTTTACTGAGTTTCTTATTATTTATTTTGGACTTTTCCTCCACTTCTCAGGTTCAATCTCAACACTAATCTTGAATTCTAGAGGATTTTCAGTTCTTACAACTCGGTGTCATCATGAATTTTACAAGAATGCTCTATTGCATTCTCTAAGATTTCCATGACTTGGGACTTTCTCCAGTTAGTGCCCAGCTTTGACCTCTGCCTCCCACCTCACTTATACCCTGTGTTTTGGCATGAGAACAAGAGAACAAAAGTCTTTGTGCAAACAAACATCACTTGGTACATAAAATCCCACCCAAGCCCTACACTGTCTGTCTGCAGATACTGGAAAGTGATGGCCACCAAGCCACCAAGCTGCCACTTGGTAAAGCAGATATGTGCCTGGGAAGAACTGTGTCCTCTCTATCTGCCCCTCTGGAAACCTTGGTATTGCTTGTGAAGGGGAAGACTGAGCTGAAGAAAGCCCGAAGGTTCATCCAAGTCCCTTGCCTTCCCAGCTCATGGATTACATAATGTTTTGTATATTTTTTTCTACTTTGGGTCTTCATTTTAAATCCACCACTCAAGGCTCAAAGATATGAGGATGGAGATGCCCTGCTCAGCTTCAGCTTCAGCTTCAGCTGTGATATAAATGCATCCACACTCTCATACTCTGAGACATCTTTTCCATCTTTGGGAGTCACCTGATATCTGCTCTCTCCAGCTCCTCCAACTAAGGCCTATCAGAGAAGTGGAATAGGATGCTCTCATCCAAGACCTTCATGTGCCTCCTGTTTGCTTTCACTTAAGGATAAATAAGTAGATCATGTTTGTAGCAATTTTTTTGGTAGTAAGTCACCCTGATCACAAAGTTTTGTATGGAAAAGCAAATCCTTGCCATTTTTTTAAACACTGTCATGATGGTACCAATAATTCCTATGGGGGGAAAAAGGTGCAATAATTTAATAGGATCCTAAATCCCCTTAAAGTTGAAATGGGATTGTATGTCTTCCTAAAAGCAGAGACACTGCCACAGGGACCTGGGTAGGCACTGAGAATTTTGCAGTGGGAAAAGACTGCAACTCTCGTCAAAGCAACAGGTCTAACCTGTAATGCATTGCACAGGCCAGAAAGAACCACTGCTCACATCTGGTGCCACACTTTTAATGGAATCAGAGAAGTCACTTCAAATCTGGCCTTGGACACTTTTAAGGATGTGGCAATCACAAGTTTCTCTGGGCAGCCTGTGCCAGGGCCTCACCATATCACAACCAAGAATTTCTTCCTAATATTCCATCTAATCCTGCCCTCTGGCAGTGGGAAGCCATTCCCCCTTGTCCTGTCCTCCAGGCCTTTGTCCAAAATCCCTCTCCAGCTTCCTTGGGGCCCCTAGAGCATGGGAAGGGGCTCTAAGGTCTCCCTGGAGCCTTCTCTTCTCCAGTCTCAACACCCCCAGCTCTCCCAGCCTGTCTCCAGAAGAGAGGGGCTCCAGCCCTTGAAGCATCTCCATGGCCTCCTCTGGACACACTCCAACTGGAGTCTCACAAAACTGGAGCAGAGCAAGAGAACCCCCTCCCTCAACCTGCTGCTTACACTGCTTTTTCAAATTCCACAGATACAGCCTTTATAACTCTCAAGAATTGCATAGAACATGAACTGCAGCTCCAGGATCCACGTGATAAATAAACATGATTTTACTGCACCTGAGAGCCAGGTCATCAGGTCTGCTGCAAACCTGTACAGTGCCTAATTCTCTTTTTATCATACTGTGCAAAGTTCAAAGTATATTCTGCAAAGCGAAGGAGTAGTTCTGGTCCAAATCCATGCTTTATCTCACAATTATATAATTATTAATTTCTTCCCTGATTCATTTGCAATTCAACTTCTTTTTTTCCCAGAGCAGAATTTGCGCTCAGTGACCTTCACTCAATTTTAAGGTTTTGGGTTTTTTTGTCCTTTTGAAACCTTTTGGTGCTCTGTGGGAAAGGAGCCCATTCCTGTCCCAAAATGGACTGCCAGTCTGAAAGTTACTGTGGATGGGACCAAAGGGAGAGGAGGGTTCCACAAAATGTACAGTTAAATCTGCATCCAAAGTAGTTCCACCCTTAAGCAGGCACCTGATTATGGTCTGTAATTTGGTGAGAAGGAGGAACTTCATACCACTGTCTGGACACTGACACTTTCTGGGCCACCAGTGGCAGGATATATTGCCACAGTGTGCTCTATTAGTGCTTCCTAAAAGTCATGTCAGGTCCCCAGATTTAGTTCACCACCACCAGTCCCACTACTCAGAAGAAATGGGCAGGTTTGGATGTGAGGTTGTAAACAGACGTGATCGTCATCTCCTTCTGCAGGTCTAGACTCCTGTGCTATAGCCCAATGGCACATTCTTAATTGTTATAAAATAGCTCCAGCCCTTACACAGAACTCTTTCAAGGCAGACGAGGGCTGTAAGAGCCCTTGGGTTAAGGGTTAAGGGCATCATGGAAATCATTGCAGATGCATCAGTTCTGTTATCTGAAAACAGCCAGATAATTCTGGGCTGGGCTCAGATTAGCTGCTGCACTGTCTACACTGTCATGGAAAATGGAGACTGCTTCAAACCAAAACTAAAACCAAAGGGTCCCTGACAAGAAGGAATGTCATATGCAGACCCTAAATCTTGCACTTTCTTATGAGTCCAAATTCAGGAAGGTTTCTCTATGGTTGTCCACGGTGAGGTTTGGCTCTGGATGAAACATTCATAGGATGGTCCTGGACTGTTGCAGTGCTCCTGTTGAGCAGGGGTGCAGCAACTTTTCATGGTCCAGGACCCAACATCTCACATCTCCATGGCTGTATGGGACTCACTAAAGAAAAGACACATCAATGTGTATTTTGATAGCTTTTTTTGATAGCTTTTTTGGATTTTTTCCAAGGTCAAGTGGTTTCCTGGGTGGATTCCTTCAAAGAAGCTGTCCTAGGTTAAAATGTAAGATGTGCCCAAAGTATGTATTCTATCACCATCTTCATGAGCTGTTGAAACCAGGTGGGGCAGTGTTTCCCTTATCTTCTGCTAATGGCTCATCAATGCCACATGACTCATAGATAACTCCCTCCAGGAGCTGTCTCTGTTTAATGGGCCATCAAGGACCCCATTACATGACTCATAGAATGGTATCAGCCCATTGTGAGATGCTCTGCCCAGGGGGAAGAGTCAAGCATTCCCACCTGGATATAATCCAGGGTTTGGGACAGTATTTAGAAGCCTTTTCCCCATTGGATTCCCAGAGGACAAGAGCTACCAGACTTTCTCTACAGGATCACTGCTTTGACAAGACCATTTCATCTGGACTG
>VZUI01068894.1:0-10720 GCA_013401135.1 Cettia cetti | reverse complement strand
AAAGGAAAGGAAAGGAAAGGAAAGGAAAGGAAAGGAAAGGAAAGGAAAGGAAAGGAAAGGAAAGGAAAGGAAAGGAATCTATGGGGTGTGGTAGGAATGACCACACAATTACAGCATCTCTGGAATATGCATTTTTAATAAATTGGATTGTAAAAATAAATATGATATGATCTCACAGGTTCAGGTTTTCTATCAATAAATGAAATACTTTGAAATGAACCCACATTAAAGCCTGGTTACAAAGATTTTGCCAAACTGAGTTCCTGGACTTTTTGTTGGCATTTGCTGGAAATGTTGTTTAAATTTGGGCAATATCTTGTAATTTAGAAAAAGGCTGGCAAAGAAAATTCAGGGTGTTGGGAAGTGGAGTTTGACAGAGAACCTTGCAGAGGTGGTTTGTGTTTAGGAACCAGTTGCAGAGGAGCTGGCACCACAAAGCCCCTCCAGGCTTAGTGTGAAGCAATAAAATAAATATTTTAGTTATTTTAATGTTTCTCTGCTCTGCCTGCTTTGCATGGGGATGCCCAAAAAGCTGCAGAGGCAGAAATTCTGCCCATTTTCAGAAAGGAGCTGCACTGGGACAGGGCTCAGCCTCTGGATTCACTGGAGCTTCACTCCAGGAGCAGCTGAGATAAAGAGATGGAATCAGAGAATGGTCTGGCCTGGAAGGGATCTTAAAGAGATTTTGGCTGTGGACACCCTTCAAAGCTCTCCCTTGGTTTTCAGTCAACTTTGAGCAATCACATCCCCAGAGACACCTGAGCACAGTGTAAATGAATCCTCGGTGCTGTTCTTACACCAAGCCAGAGGTGCTGTCTCAGGGAGAGGTGCAGCAGGATCCAAAAGTAAGGGGCAAGCTCCAAGATAAACATCCAGGCTGGAAATATTGACAGAGTGAAACAGAAAACACAGTGGAAACCAAACCTGAGAAGAAAGACTCTTAAAGCCCCACAGTGCAGCATCTTTTGTTGGTCATTAAAAACCATCACTTCACTTGTGCAGCCTTCACCCAACGCTCACCAGGGCTCTGTGGGGTGCAGGCAGTGCAAGGAGCAGAAATCAGTTGTGGGGCAGCTCCCAGACCCCAAATCCTGTGCTGTGGTCGGGCTGGAATTGTTCCTGCAGGCTGCCATCCCTATTTCCCACCTGCTGGCTGCTGTCCTCCCCACTGCAGCCAGAATTTGCACAAGTGATTAAAGTCCATCCACAATCAGAAACGCCTCCGGGCTTGGATTGACTTCCAGTTCGTTAGGACTTAATCATTAGGATTTAAGCTGGACTGTAAATGTTAACACATTAATTGCTGGGTCAGGCCTAATTTCCATCCTGCTGGAGCCAAAGGGACCCTTCCGTGTGCGGGGTCAGGATCAAGAAGCAGAAACCCATCCGAGCAGGGATGCGGTGGTTCCTTACACTGAGCAGGTGAGGGATGCCAAACGCGGACTGTGGGAAAGGAATGCGGGCTCAGCCTTGGTCCCAAGGAACCGAGAGCCGTGTTTAAATCCAAAACCTGATAATAGCTGTGTTTAAAGCCAAAACCCGAAAGGTATGTTTAAAGCCAAAAACCGATTGCTGTTTTAAAACCAAAAACTGAGAGCTGTGTTTAAAGCCAACCTGATAATATCTGTGTTTAAAGCCAAAACCTGATAGGTGCATTTAAAACCAAAAAATGATCGCTGTGTTTAAAACCAAAAAGTGATCGCCGTGTTTACAACCAAAAACTGAGAGCTGTGTTTAAAACCAAACCCGGATCGCTGTGTTTAAAGCCAAACCTGAAAATCGCTGTGTTTGAAGCCCAAGCGCTGCCAGGGGGCAGCAGGAGGGGAGGAATGTGTTCGAGCTGCAGGAGCGCTTCACGCTCTTGTGGGTTTGGTGTCGGGCTCCGGCTCTGGGTTTGGATGGGTTGGGATGGAATGTCTGGAAAGCAGAGGGTGAAAGGGTTTGGGAGAGCTGTGGCTGCTCCCCAAGCCCGCCGTGTTGTGGGGAGCGCTGTCTCAGGGAGCTGCTGTTCAATAGAGGAACCTCCCGAGCTTTTTTTGTCCCCAAGGGCCCCGGAGCAGAGTCCGGGGGATCACGGAGTCTCTGTCACTCCCCGATGCTCCTGTTCCTTTCATTTGTTTTACCTTTCTGCCTCATTATGGAGCTGATTCCCAAAACAATCCTGGGTAGTTCCTGCTCCTCAGGAGCTACTGTTCTGCATTTTCCCTGTGTGAATCCCCCTGGATGCAGCGCCCGGGCAGAGCTGGTGGCATCCTGGCCCTTCCTCTTTAACCTCCCCCTCCTGAGATTATCTGCAAAGTCCTGCTCCTCAGGGCATTTCCAGGTGAGCTGGTGGCGCTGCTCACTGCGTGTCCTTCCCTTCAAAGGGGAGCCTTTGGGTAGTCCCTGAGTGAAATTCCAGGATAAATTTATCCTGGAGAAAAGGAGGCTCAGGAGAGACCTTGTGCTCTGCACAACTCCCGGACAGGAGGGGACAGCCGGGGGGATTTGGGCTCTGCTCCCAGGAACAGGGACAGGAGCAGAGGAAACGGCTTCAGGCTGGGCCAGGGAGGCTCAGGTTGGATATTTTGGAAATTTGCTTTACAGAAAGGGTGGTCAGACATCGGCACAGTGTCCCCATGCCTGGAGGGATTTGAAATCCCTGTGGATGTGGCACTTGGGGACATGGTCAGTGGTGGCCTTGGCAGTGCTGGGAATGGTTGGACTCCATCTTAGCAGCCTTTTCCAGCCTTAAAGATTCTATGATGCTATAATTCCATTAAAAATAATAAACGGCTCATTAATTATATCCTATCTGGGCATTTAATGATGAGAAAATGAAAACTCCAGAGCCTGCAGTCGCTGTCGGGGTTTTTCAGCTCAGGTTTCAGCTTTTCTCTTCAAGAACCGAGAGAACAAAAATATTTTCACCAGAGCTGGAACCCACGGATGTGGTTGTGCACCCCTGCTTGCATCTCAGGTGCCTGAATCCCTGAGGCACCTCTACCTTCCCTCGGGCTGTTAATGAAGAGTTTAATTGGCAGTTAAAGGCCCTGCTATTGCAGCCCAGCTTGCGAATATGGTGGGGCCATCATCCAGTGAAAGCCGGAGCCTTTCCCACCGATTTCCCGACGGTGAGAGGTTTCCACCTCTCCCATCCCTCTTTCCCACCCCCTCGCCTTCACACTCATAAATGACTGCGCTTAATCCGCGGGGTTTGGCTTCTCCCTGTGAACGCTGCGGGAATCCCGGGACGCCGCTCTGTCAGTGCCGGGAGAAGTTTGGGATGTCCTGGAAGGCGATCCCAGCGCTTCTCCCCGCTAATCCCCTTAGCCGGGGCTGGCCGCGGTGACAGCGCTCCGGGAGCGGCCGCTGGCTCCGGGAGGCAGCGCACAAAGGATGGGCGACTTCAAAGAGCCCCCGTGGAATTTGCATTTCCAAGCTCTCACAGCCAAGGTCTTCAGGAAGGGATGAAAGTGGCTTTTGTTAAACTTAATGGCAGAGTTGATTAAGGAAAAAAAAAAAAAAAGCTCTGATTTTTCTCTTATTAAGGCGTAGTGTGATTTCACTGTTGGGTTTTTGGCATCTGGAGGAGGGAGAATTCTGCACACAAAGGGAGTAACCTGTTCCCTACCCGGCTGTCATCATCCCTGGGGATATTCCAGTATCATTTATCCGAGTTTGAGAGCCATGGAAGAGCTGGCTGGGCAGGAATAACAAAGAAAATATCAGCAAGTTTTCATTAAGAACCTCCTTTTGCTGGCACCTCAAGCAGAGCCGAGGTGTCTGTCCCTA
The DNA here is from genome assembly GCA_013401135.1 of Cettia cetti. NCBI lineage: Eukaryota > Metazoa > Chordata > Aves > Passeriformes > Sylviidae > Cettia > Cettia cetti. Next base: position 6,946 of record VZUI01068894.1, on the reverse strand, counting down.
AAATTCATCCCAAAAATCTCAGTGCAGAATATCTCCGAGTGGATCCTGAAAGGAAAGAATTAAAAAGGCTGGGATTTCAGGGATCATGTGCTAAAACCCCTCCTCAAAACCCCCCTGAAACTCCCTGCTCAGCGCTGATTATTCGAAATACCCGGTGCCTGCCTTTCTTTGCTTTGTTTGAAGAGCATTGGCAAATAATTTCCCATCTGGATTTCTGGATTAAATGTCTCCTGGATTGCCTAAAAGAAAGCACCTAATGAAAGAAATGTGTCTGTTGAACTCCTGTCTCAGTTTTGGTTGTGTTTGAGCACTAAATGTTACCACACATGGAAGGCTGAGCAAACATTTCCTATTTTCTATATACATTCGAAATTCTGCTTGCATGACTCTTCCTGCTGTGTTTATCAATATTAAGCACAAGCTTGGTTCAAAAATAGAAAACTATGTGTTAGCTGCTTTAAATAAACATCAATCCAATTTTTCCAGGCAGTTTTTATTTCTCTTCTAATCAAGGCTGGGTGTATTTCTGAGCAGAGCCTTAAAAGCACTCATTTCATACAACATTAATGTGTATTTTGGCTAAGCTGAAATGCCACTTTTTACCAGGCAGATGAAGGGGGTTTATTTAAACAAACAAACAGTCAAGCTCTTTTTGAACAGGAGGAAATAATCCTAATGATTTTCAATATTTTACACTAATTTTTTTTTTGTTTCTGGCTGGTTTCAGGGATGAATATGAGGAGGATGGGTTTTGCCAGCCTTACAGGGGCATCGCCTGTGCCCGCTTCATTGGGAACAGAACCATCTACATGGAGTCCTTGCACATGCAGGGGGAGATAGAAAATCAGATTACAGGTGGGTAAAAACTCCTTGGCTGCTCCCAAAAAGCTGCTGGGGTTTTACAAACAGTGATGTTATTTTGCTTTGGTGTTTATTCTCTCGTCTGGGTGTCTCTGCTCCTCCCAAAACGCCTAAAAATTTTTTTTTTTGTCCTCCCAAAACGCCTAAAAAAATTTTTTTTTCAAGGAGAATTGGCTGTGTGTGTTTACAGCTTCTGGGAGACTCAGTGCTGCTGTTACCCCAGCAGGTTTGGGAAGTAAAGGGGGATAATTATGATGCTGGAATAATTTAGGTGCTGGGAAAGGCTGCATAAATAATGCAGCAGGTAGTGGTTTTCCTTTGGATTTAGGGGAGAAGCAGTTGCCATTATTTTTGTGGGATGTGCTGATGGGGTTACTGAATTCACAGATATCATAATGATATTCTTCATATAAATTATGAACTTGGCCTGATCCTAGCCCTGGTAATCATCGCCATATTCAGATTTTTAAAAAATTTTTTTTCTGTCAGAATATCCCAAATTTATTCTCCTTCTGTCTCCAAACACTGTTAAAATTGCAAAAAAAAAAAAGGCATTTCCCCAAGAAAGGCAACGTGGAGCCACCAGTTGATAATCTTCCAGCATTTAGTTTGAAAAGTTATTTGGGACTGTATAAAAGTTGTCACCTTCCACAGAGGAACCAGTGCAGGAATTTGGGTACCTGTTGGGCTTCCAAATATTACATGAATTTGAAAATTATTCTAAGTTATTGGGGAGAAAAAAAAGGAATAATGAAAGGAATGATTAAAGGAATAATTACATTTAGAGGGGTGGGTAATGAGCTTAGCATTAATCCCGTGTAGAAAACCCGAGGTATTTCCCGTGTCAGTGAAATCAGCATCGTTAATGACTTCCAGTGTCATTAGCACGGTGCATTCCTGGTCATCACCCGCGGCTGCAGCGGGAAGGGAGGCTTTTCCTGGGAAGGGAGGCTTTTCCTGGGAAGGGAGGCTTTTCCTGGGCACTGAGGCTTTTCCTGGGCAGTGAGGCTTTTCCTGGGCACTGAGGCTTTTCCTGGGCAGGGAGGCTTTTCCTGGGCAGGGAGGCTTTTCCTGGGCACTGAGGCTTTTCCTGGGCACTGAGGCTTTTCCTGGGAAGGGAGGCTTTTCCTGGGCACTGAGGCTTTTCCTGGGAAGGGAGGCTTTTCCTGGGCAGTGAGGCTTTTCCTGGGAAGGGAGGCTTTTCCTGGGCACTGAGGCTTTTCCTGGGCACTGAGGCTTTTCCTGGGCACTGAGGCTTTGCCTGGGCACTGAGGCTTTTCCTGGGCACTGAGGCTTTTCCCGGGAAGCCAGAACACCCCCGAGCCAATCCCTGTGTCTTGCAGCTGCCTTCACCATGATCGGCACCTCCAGCCACCTGTCGGACAAGTGCTCTCAGTTCGCCATCCCCTCCCTGTGCCACTACGCCTTCCCCTACTGCGACGAGTCCTCCCCCGCTCCCAAACCTCGGGATCTGTGCCGGGATGAGTGCGAGATCCTGGAGAACGTCCTGTGCCAGACCGAGTACATCTTTGCCAGGTCTAACCCCATGATCCTGATGAGGCTGAAGCTGCCCAACTGCGAGGATCTGCCGCAGCCCGACAGCCCCGAGGCCGTCAACTGCATCCGCATCGGCATCCCCATGGCCGATCCCATCAATAAAAGTAAGTGGGAGATGGATTTTCCTCCATGGAAAAGGTGTCGCTGTGCCGAGGCTGGCTGGAAGGACTCGTGCATCCCGCTATGCGCTTTGACAGCCAGCAGGGGGAAGGATGCTGAAGGAATTTTTTTTTTTTTTTTTTTTTTCAGGAATTCTGAAGGATTTTTTTTTCAGGAATTCTAGAGGATTTTTGTCAGGAACTCTGGAGGATTTTTGTCAGGAATTCTGGGGGATTTTTGTCAGGAATTCTGGGGGATTTTTGTCAGGAACTCTGAAGGATTTTTTTTTCAGGAATTCTGAAGGATTTTTTTTTTCCCAAAAATTCTAGAGGATTTTTGTTGGGAATGCTAAAGGGGTTTTTTTTAAGAGCTCTGAATGATTTTTGTCAGGAATTCTGAAGGATTTTATTTCAGGATTTCTGAAGGATTTTTGTCAGGAGTTCTGGAGGATATTTTTCAGGATTTCTGAAGTTTTTTTACACTAACTCTGAAGGATTTTTTTCAGGAATTCTGAAGGATTTTTTCCAGCATTTTGTAGGATTTTTGTCAGGAATTCTGAAGAAGTTTTTTTTCAAAAATTCTAGAGGATTTTTGTCAGGAATGCTGAAGGGGTTTTTTTAAAGAGCTCTGAAGGATTTTTTTCAGGAACTCTGGAGGATTTTTTCTCAGGAATTCTGGAGGATTTTATTTCAGGGCTGTCACTCAATTTTGGGAGCTTCTCCAGGCCTCAAGTCAATGCCGGCTTTGCTTGGGGGTCAGAGCCTGGCAGCACAGAGAGCCTGGAATTCCCAGTGCCCAGGGAATTCCAGCACCCCTGCCCACAGCAGCCAGCAGTGAGCGTGGCTCTGCTTTTTGGTTTCTTTGCAGATCACAGGTGCTACAACAGCACGGGCGTGGATTACCGCGGCACGGTGAGCGTGACGCGCTCGGGGCGGCAGTGCCAGCCCTGGAACTCGCAGTACCCCCACACCCACACCTTCACTGCTGCCAGGTACCCCGAGCTCAACGGGGGCCACTCCTACTGCAGGAACCCTGGAAACCAGAAGGATGCCCCGTGGTGCTTCACCTTGGATGAGAACTTCAAGTCGGAGCTCTGCGATGTGCCGGCCTGCGGTAACGCCTGGGGGCAAGGAGGGGAAGGGTTCGGTGCACAAAGGGTCTCTTGTGAGTCCCTGGGAACAGAGCTGTAGGAAAAGCTGGCTGGCCCTGCTCTGAGGAGACCTTTGAGCACTTGCTGCCCCTTGCAGTGATGAAGTGGTGGCATGGAAATCATTTCCTGGGGAGTGGCTGCCGGCTCAAGTGGCCCAGGTCTGCCCGGGGAGGTGGGGGAGTCCCCACCCCTGGGTGTGTTTAGCACAAGGCTGGGTGTGGCACTGGGTGCTGTGGTTCAGTGGAGGTGTTGGGGCTGGGCTGGACACGATGATCTTGGAGGTCTCTTCCAGCCCAGTCATTCTGTGAATTCTGTGGAAGTGCTCCTGACTTTCCAGGTTGTTGTTCCAGTCAGTACCAATCCTTAGGCCAAATGAAATGCTGGAAACATGGAGCTGTTTAGGTTGGAAAAGCTCTCCGAGGTCATCGAGTCCAACCATCCCCAGCACTGCCAAAGCCACCACTGCCCCACGTCCCCAAGTGCCACATCCACACAGCTTTTAAATCCCTTTTTAGACCCACCACTGCCCTGGGCAGCTGTGCCAGGCATGGACAACCCTTTCAGTGAAGAAATTTTCCCTGATGTCCAATCTAAACATCCTCTGGTGTAACTTGGGGCCGTTCCCTCTCCTCCTGTCCCTGTTCCCTGGGAGCAGATCCCAAATCCCCCTGGCTGTCCCCTCCTCTCAGGGAGTTGTGCAGAGCCACAGGGTCCCCTCTGAGCCTCCTTTTCTCCAGGCTGAGCCCCTTTTCCAGCTCCCTGAGCTGCTCCAGCCCCTTCCCAGCTCCTTTCCCTTCCCTGGCCATGCTCCAGCCCCTCCATGGCTTTCTTCTTGTGAGAGGCCCAAAAACAGGGAGAGGGTTTGAGATGCACATGATAGAGCCCAGACTATCTGCCTTCCCCCTGATCTACCCTTTCAGTAAGAGCATAATTTAGATCCCATTTTGGCATCGATTCCCATCTTTCCATTAATTGAAAAAGACTTTGGAGCAGACTCAGAACATGTCTCACTGCGGGAATGTTCATAACCATAACCAGAAAAAATTTAATTTGGTTCTGGCTATGGAGCAGGAAGATCAAAGATATCTCCTTACCAAGAGGAAAGGTAAATATTACTGTGACAACTTGTAGGCAACATCAAATTCTGTGTGAAACTTTGAATTTCCATAACATTTCTGGGTGCATTTCTGGCATGTCCATGCAAATAGCTGTAATTTTTTTTCTTTCTTGGCCTGTTATCAATATTGTTATTTCTACATGCAGATAAAAAAATTAGAACCCATTTGTTCAGGTCTTCCATTCACTTCCCCCCAGGTCTCAGAAAAGCAGAATCAAATGAGAGCTGAATCTCCCTTTCTGTTTTGTTTGCAAACCCAAAATGCAGCCAGGGCAGTTCTGTAAACACAAACTTCACATCCATTTTAGAGGACCTGGCAGTGTCAACTCTGTTTTTTAAACAAGGCCTGAGCTGTGCTGGCAGTGCTGGTTTAAGAGTTGGACTTGCTGATCTCTGAGGGCTTTTCCAGCCTCAACAATTCTGTGATTTCCCCCCACTTTTCGAGTCCTGTAGCTCTTCTGCAGTTATTTCACCAGAAATAATGAAAAACTGTCCTGAAGGTTCCTGTGCCAGTCCCCTCTAGATGGGCTCTGAGATGCCAGGCCTGGCTCAGGCTTTTGATCTGGGATTCCAGGACTCTTTTGGAGCCAAATTCTCTGATTTTTCAGCTTTGCTTGATAATAACTGAGATAGGCTGGCTGGGCTGGAGAATTCCTGACAAAGGTTTTAATTGCCAAAACCTCTCGCTGCTGCCATAAATGGTACTCGTTGTTCTGTGGCTTTATTATTCTAAATACAAACAGAGCTGGATCAGGTGAGCAGTGATTGAATTGTTTAGTGCTAATCTGCATATTAAAACCAGAATGCCGTGTGGGACTTGCATTCTGCTGGTTTTGCACTGGCTGAAAGAGCCATTTCAGGCCCATTTTAATCAGTATTGTGCATTCTGCCTCGCCAGGACAGCCTAGATGGGAAATGGATTTAATTAGGGTGGCTCCCAAGAAGCCCATTAACCTAATGAGGCTTCACGGCGGGAGCTGCTACTTAATAAGAATAATAATTGCCTTTGACTGGAATAGCTCAGGTGATGAACTGGTGCCCAGGTCTCCCTCTGCCTCGTGCTGCTGCTTTCTTTTCCTTTCTTCAACTGTATCTCAGGAGCTGTGAGAGATTTGTTTCATCAAAGTTTGTCAACCTGACTGTGGGGAGATGTGAAACACGGGGTAATTCGAGCATGAGGCTTAGCAAAGCCAAGCCTAAGAGGGTTGGGAAGGGCAGTGTGTGAATCCCTGCCTCTCTGGGAACAGGGAAAATGCCGTGGGGGTGGTGCTGGAACCCTCTCCCGTTTCCCAAAGGCTGGAGGAATATTTGGGCTACCTCTCCTCTCAATTAAAAACCAGATGGCACAAATTAATCTGAAAGGAATGATCAGACAGGAGCGTGGGGGGAGCAGAGGACAGCGTGAGCCTGAAAGAGGAGAGGGGTTATGCAAAGTGACATCCAGAACCATTTGAACTTTGCCTCTGTCACAATTTGAGTCGAGCCCAAGCTTCAGATCAAGTTCATGTTTAATGAAGTGCATAAAAGAGATCTGTGTGGGCCGCTGAGCACTTGTACAAATCCAGCCTGGAAAACACAGACAAACAAACTGGAGTGACCCGGCAGGGGTAATGAAACATTCCCGTTCTCCCAGACTCCCTGAGGCTGCCTCAGGCACCCCCAATTCCCTTGGAAACAGCCAGGGCAGCCTGGGCTCCAGGGATCCCTGGAGTGAGGGTGTTAATCCGGGGGTAATTCCACCCTGAACCTTGGGAATGCTCCTAGGAAATGGCAGAGAAGGGCAGGCTCCGTGTCCCTGTGCCCGGGGCACCGGGGATGAGGGATCTGTCCCTGTGCCCGGGGCACTCGGATTGAGGGATCTGTCCCTGTCCCTGTCCCCAGGGCACTCGGGATGAGGGATCTGTCCCTGTCCCTGTCCCCAGGGCACTCGGATTGAGGGATCTGTCCCTGTCCCTGTCCCCAGGGCACTCGGGATGAGGGATCTGTCCCTGTCCCTGTCCCCAGGGCACTCGGATTGAGGGATCTGTCCCTGTCCCTGTCCCCAGGGCACTCGGGATGAGGGATCTGTCCCTGTCCCTGTCCCCAGGGCACTCGGATTGAGGGATCTGTCCCTGTCCCTGTCCCCAGGGCACTCGGGATGAGGGATCTGTCCCTGTCCCTGT
>VZUI01068888.1:0-43990 GCA_013401135.1 Cettia cetti | reverse complement strand
TTTTATTTTATTTTATTTTATTTTATTTTATTTTATTTTATTTTATTTTATTTTATTTTATTTTATTTTATTTTGTTATTTATTTCCCTTAAAGAGTAAGTAATTTGTGAAACAAAATGCCAGAACTATGAAACCTAGAAGAATGTTTCCTTTTGAAATTCCTATATAATACATTTCAATATTTTATAATGGAATCCTTAGTTGAAAAATATTGGCCATAATTGGGCTTAAACTGCTTCCCAGTACAACTTGAATTCACAAAAATACTAATTCTTCAGTGAATTTACTCTCCATAGAAAATTTGTGGCCATGTCTATATACAAACAGTGAGTAACAAGATACTGTTAGTCCTATTAATGTTGTATGCTTTGGCTTAAAATTTGCACAGTCTTGTTAAAATAATTTCAAAATATGTTCTGATTTCAATAAATGCCCCTAGTGCTTCTGATGAACAGTGCATTGTCTGCAATCAGCTTTGAAATTTTAAGGCTTTGGATTTAATAGGGACATTCAAATTAATTCAATGTTACATATATCTATCTCGGGGTAATACCTTCCATCTCTTAAAATTTCTCATCTAAAGACTATAAAATAACAAAGTAGATAATCTTGCAAGATCTCTGCCCTATTGAATAGGAGAAATATTTCCAGGCTGGTTGCTCTCTTGAGGGTTTATTTCATGGCAGATTTCAGGCTCAGCTCAAATTTGCCCTTGAACATAAATGCTGTTCACCATTCGGCTGTACATCTTTGTTTTGAGTTCTAGTAGGGCAGCTCATTGTTTCAGAGGAGTTAAAAAAGCACCTGAAAAGTCATGTGCAGCTCAGTTGTGCATTTCTTCTGGTTGTCAAGGAAACCACCCCAGGATTCCTGGCAACAGACTTCATCTCAATTGGTAATGGAAACACCACAGGTATTAGCCAGTCAGTCACCTCCCACCGGGTGCTATTTTGGGAACAAGTCAATGGATCAGATTCTCCTCTCCCAGCAGCTCTGAAGCAGTGCGAGGGTTTGTCGTGTGCCTTTGTCTCCACGGGGCTCGGCTCTCTGGCAGTTTCTCTGGGCAGAGAGCCATCCTAGAGGTGAGGCTGTTAAACACTGCTCTCACGGTACAAAAAAGCCTTCAAAGCACTATGATAAACCTGTCTCTAACTTTCCTGAAGTCTGGAGTGAGGGCTAAAAATTATCAGGGGGAAAAGAGAGTAGTAGCCTTTGTTTCAGATGGACAATCTTTCTCTTCATGCACCAAATCGGTACAAAAAACTGTTTACATTTACAACCTTAAAAAGCTTAAAAACCCCTTAAAAATAAAATTACACATTAATAATATACCTACTTAGTCATTAAATGTCCTGAAGATGTTGACTGAGATCTCCGGTCCTCAGAATGACAGAATACTATGGCTATAACCCTTAGGAAAAAGTGCAAAGGGGTAAATATAAACTAAGGAGACTAATGGGATTACAGGGAGGAGACTAATGGGGTTACAGGGGTGTAACACCACAGCAAACTTAGCCCAGTGGGGTTAAAGGGAAAGAAGAACATTCTGGTATGGGTCCGTATATGGTAACAGGATGACATAAACTTAACAAACCAATAGAACAATGAAACCTAAGAAATATTAACATGTGGCTGCAAAGCCCCATGGGAGGAAAGTTTTCCTCACCATGACCTAAAAGTGTATCTTTCCTCATTTTGGTCTCTCCAGGGTTGAGGCATAACTACCAGGGATAAGCCCCTGGGCCTCCACACAGGTGTCCCGAGTGCCACTGAGGGTCCATGAGGGTCTCTGAGAGGCACACGGGTACCCTGCATGTAACTGAGGCAGTGTCAGAAGCCCTGTGTGCCACGGAGGGGCCAGGCTGATCCCTGAGGGGGATGTGGGTTTGCCCTGTGTCTCTGAGGGCACAGGAGGGCGGCTGAAGGGATGAGAGTGCCTGACATGGCAGGGGAAAATTGAACACCAGGCAGGGTTCCATGTGAGGTCTGGGAGCCAGGCAGGGTTCCATGTGAGGTCTGGGAGGAAGGGTGGGTTCCATGTGAGGTCTGGGAGTCAGGAAGGGTCCCATGTGAGGTCTGGGAGTCAGGAAGGGTCCCATGTGAGGTCTGGGAGTCAGGGTGGGTTCCATGCAAGGTCTGGGAGTCAGGCAGGGTTCTATGTGAGGTCTGGGAGTCAGGAAGGGTTCCATGCAAGGTCTGGGAGTCAGGCAGAGCTCTATGTGAGGTCTGGGAGCCAGGCAGGGTTTCATGTGAGGTCTGGGAGTGAGGGTTCCATGTGAGGTCAGGGAGTCAGGGTTCCATGCGAGGTCTGGGAGTCAGGCAGAGCTCTATGTGAGGTCTGGGAGTCAGCCTGGGGCAACGCCTTGGCAGAGACACGGAGGAAGGGATGGTGCCTTCCCAAGATTGCATGGTATTCACGAGGGGAAAAGCTGAGGTAAATCAAATAAGACAGCAAGAACTTCATAGGGAAGGAAAGGTGGAATTCCCTGGCATCACCTGTAGGGCTGAACCCACTCTTAGCTCCAGATTTTTCAAAAGTTTATGCCTAAAAGGTGCAAAACTAAGGCATAAAAGGTGCCTTATAGGGGTAATTAAACCTTTATACAATTTTGTCCTTCAGGATAAAGGATTGCAAAATTATTCACATAATTTGAATGATTTATTATAGTAATGATTAAATAAAAGTCTCTTAAACATACTTGTTTACTATACTGTATAGGAGGTATAAAAAATAGGGTACTATAATACACTGTTTCAAACCCATAATAAAGCAGTTGTATTAAAGCAAGCAGAAAACTTAAAACTTTTAAATAAAAGTTAGTGTTACTTAGCCATAATAATGGGGGCAAATTTCTTTTGCATATTTTTGAGAAGTAACAGAGGGGTGTCCCCACATAGGGAGAGATCTTCACAAACACATTCTGAGAGAGAATATCTTAGATGACATATAGTTAAAATTTGGGACTGGATGGACTGAAGCTCTCCTTGTGGGGCTATTGGGTCACGGTTCCTTTCATGTGTGCGTGTGGGTGCAATACCATCATGAGGTGGGGGAATGACCACCACGGAGTGGGAGCGGGAAAAGACGAAGTTGTTAAATTTTTCTTTCAGATTATATAGATTTCTAGAAAAGACCACATTGCAAGACTGAGGTTTAACCTCTTCAATTCCACTGGTCTTAGAAAGTGTCCATCAATTGTCCTTCCTACAGAAAGGAATGTAAACTATATAGATAACTACAGGAAAACATTGCTTTGTTTACATTAAAGTGTGTGAGAAAGTTCTGACTCCAAACTAGAAAGCTGAAAACCAGGGTGACCCGCGAGACATGCGAGAGCTGGAGCTTCTCAGGCCTGAGTGTGTTGTTGTCCACTGGTAGAAGCTGTGGAGGCAGTGGGGCAAGAGAAGTGGGGCAGAAGTGGGGCAAGAGTGTGCAAGAAGAGGAGTGGCTTGGAGCTGAAGTGGGGACACGAGAGGCACTCTGGGCAAAGGGCATTCCTGGCATACCTAAGGCACCTTCTCAATGGTGCCAGGGCTGGTTTTGAACTGGGTGACCTCCCTGTAAGCAGGGCTGAGTGTTTGCTGTTGTTGGCCTTTTGCCATTGTGCTCCTTTGGCTGCCTGGAGAGAGGGGCAACTCTGTAAGAAGTGTGAGAGCTGCTGTCTCCACTTGTGAGGGGGGAAATGGACTTCTCTGGGCCCCCAGTCCACCCTGTAAGCAGGACAGGGCCTTTTCCCCTGCCTCAGCCTTGCCTCTGCTTTCTGAGGATGGAGAGAAGCTGCTTAGTGGTAGTGCGGGCATCATGACCTGACTGTAGCCAGGCCCTGGGTCTTTGCCTATGCTGCGTGGCTGACACTCCTGCTGCTGACCTGCCATCGTGCCAGCCCTATACTTGTCACGACCTTTTAGAGCCCTTAGCCCCTGGGAGAACCCCGAGGTTCCTCTACACAGGGAATGGATCGGAGGGAGGGGAATTAAATAAAAAGAGAAAGAGAATATTGTCTTGGATGGTAATATAGCTGTTAAGAGAAATCTAGTCTTAGAGTTTGGAAAATCATCTCTTAACTTCTTCCAATACCGACCTCATGGAAAAGCCTGTGCCAGAGGTAAATGTTCTCAGGCCCAGATGATCTCAGGTGGGCAATTGGAATTCCCAGAGCTTCTTTTTAGCTGAAGAGTAATCAATTCATTAAAAGCCCCTCTTTCCTCTTGCAGTAGTTTAGGAGTTCTCTGTAGACATATCCAGAGCAGTGTCCAGTCATATTGATGACATGTGTTCTTTGTTCTCCCTTTGTGCATTCTTCTCTCCATACAAGAAAAGAAAAAAGTATGGTAATAGTGAAGTACTCAGATAAAGAGTGATTATAGAGGAGAATGGAGTAATGAGGTAGCTGTGAGTAATCATGGCACTACTTGCAAATCTTCGCAAGGAGCTTGACAACCTGTTAAGTTCAAAGTTTGTGGAAATCAGTTATTGGAAGGAAAAGTTAAAAAAATAATCACATTCACCTGAAAGTCATCAACAAAATTACAACCATAAATTGAATATGTAATATAATACCAAATTAAACCTAATTTCATCTTTAGAGTAAGAGGATGCATGGAGAATGTCCTACCTCAGCTTCAAGAGCAAATAATTTGATAGTCTTCCATAGTAATTCATAAAAATAGAGGAAGGAAAAATATAAGAAAGTAATAGTGCATAACATAGGGAAACATACTTTGAAAGTGATGTGTAATTATGCAGTGTTGGAACTGAAGGACAAATTTAATGTTGTCCCTTAAGGACTAGTTTTGAATCTGTTGCTATTCAGTATTGTCATTAATGAGCTTTGTAATTCTGCAATTTTGCAGGTGGCATTGATTGGAGAATGCCTGAAGAACTGGAGGGCAAGAATCCATGTGATGCTACTGAACTGGGAGTGAGAATTGGCAAAAATGCTGATACTTCATGACTGGGATACAGATACTGTTTTTAGGCAAAATCAGTTGGGTCTCCTAATACAGGAGAGTGAAAAAATAGTTGGGTTGCAGATTTGTGGAAAAAGATATTTTTATTGCTCACAAATGACCATGAAACACAATGACAGGTTGTAGGAGAAACCCCACAAATTTAAAAAAAAAATCAGTAAAAGCAGGAGTAAGCCTCATAACACAATCCTTCTCTCCATTCAGAACTGGGGGATACCTGAGCTGGAAATGTGAGTCCAGTTTTCTTGGGTAGCCAAGAATACACTGAACCAACAACCAAACTAGCAGAAGTGAAATGTTGCTCCAGCTCAAACTTGTGATAACACAGATGTATTTGACAAGGTGAAAACAATGAAATAAAGGAGAAGAAAAATGACCTGTGCAAAGAGTAATGCAGCAAAGGAAGAAGAACTGAAAATTGTTACTGTTGAGATTTGTTACAACAGTCACACAACAAGCTAGTGGATCTTTCAATTGAAAAGTTAAAATGAGATGGGAGTTTCTATTTGAGAAGGATAAAATTGTCGTTACAAGAAAAAAAGATGACATATCTATTAGAACTGTTATCTATTTTTTTTTTTTTTTTAAATCCTTAGAAACTCAATACTACATGATCTTGGATGCTGATAGTTCTGTTTTGTAACAAACCCAGGAGGAGACATGTTTCAAAGACACAAAGCTAAATTTGTTTGCAAGATGGTGTCTGAACTGCAAGAAACCAGTTTGGGAGATACATAGACAATGTATCATGTGTCTGTCTGTACTTATCTCTGAAGAAGAATTCTATTGAAGCCTTATAATTTTCTATCACAAAATGGGCAGGGCTCACATAAAGGAAAAATCTTCTGTATTGAATACATGTGAATTGACTTCATGATTGGTCCTTGGTAGTTCCCTGCAAAGCTGTAGGCATGACATGATTGTATAAGCTATGCCAACCTTGATGTTTAACCTTGTTGCTTCAAAAGGCTGGTTAAAAAAACCCTCAAAAATATTGCTTGAAGAAATAATTGATAGCAACAAGGAAAAATTTACAGTTAACAATAGTGAAAGAAAACCAGAAAAAACCCTAAAAGCTTAATGAAAGAATGAAAGCAGTTTTCTACACTCTTATAAAAAGAGTCCCTTCTAGTCAAAAAGAAGAACAACAATTATGCAACTACTGTTAACTGTATAAGATAAAAGCACCAGAAGATCATGAATAGAGAAACCAGTGCTGTTTTAATGAAGTTAGAAAGAAACTTTGCTCTTATTCACTGTCTATTCTCCTGTAATTTTATGAATTTCATATGTGTAATCCTCTTTTATAAACCAAAGAAATGGATTTATGCCTGTTTAAATTTACCTCTCCATCAACTGCTAATTGACCTTTGAAAACTTGAATAACCTCACAGTTTGCTTGTGCTCCCCTGCAGATCTGTGTTCAGACCCTCATTCTGCAGTCCCCTCATTATTGTTCCCTCCATCCATATCTTCCTACATGTCACCCTCCTAAGGAGAAAGTTATGGGAATTTTTCCCAACAGTGGGTTTCCTACTAAGAGATGGAGATTTGTTCTTTTAAAGGCTAAAGAGAATTTCATGGTTATTAACATGCTGGTTTTTTCAATGCAACTTCTCTATGTGCTTATTCTAGGCAGGGCTGCAGGCATCAGCTTTTATTAAGCTTATTCAAAACTTTCCATTGTAGCACCCAGTTTGCTTATAGACTTGAAAAAGCTTTGGTTATTTTAATCCAAATTTGTCATGTGCAGTTTGAAACTGATTTTATATCTTTCTAAACTTGAAACACTCCATTAAATATTGCACAGATATAGGAAATATGGGCAAAAGAATAGCAGGCAGATAAAATAGTTTCACATCTATGACCTTCATCTGTATAGACCAAGAAGAAAAGAAAAACCCACAAACCTGGCCTGAATTTTTTGTAGAGCAAAGGGATCTTTTTTAACCCCTGAAAGAGCAGGGAAATTATTCACCACTGTTACTCAAGGTAGGAAGAAATGGCACAGAAGGTCCTAAGTGTTTTGAGGCTGAATGTCCTTTGAGAAGCCAGAGGAGAACACTCTTGGGTTATTCTCACTCAAGAGTTGTCAGGGTTTCCAGGACACCTCCAGGAGGCCCTCTCACAGTAGCACTGGAGACACATGTGTTTCTCTAACACAGAGCTTCAGGACCACAGACCAAAAATTAACAGTTTTCCATAATTCATTTTTGGGACAATCAATAGATAGGAGGAAGAAATATCAGGGAACAAAAATGCTATAGAGGGAGAAGAAGACATACAAGATGTATGTCACATCTTGTAAATCCTAAGGCAATGTAATTCAGAAGTTTATAGATATTTATGTCTTTAGCTACAGCTGAACACTGATTTATAGAAAAACTGAAAACTCTTGGCAACTTAAAACTCGATGAATTGAAAAAACATAGGCTAGATGCTGTCAGAATGATCCCAATGCTAAAACAGCATGGTAAGAGTATATTAACTCAGGTTAATGCATGGTAACAATGATGAATAAGATCATAGAGTCAAACCATTAACCCAGAACTTTTAAAATCACCATAGAACTATGTCCCCAAGTGCCACAACTGCAGGTCTTTTAATTCCCTCCAGGGATGGTGACTCCACCACTGCTCTGGGTATCCTGTTCCAGTGCTTGACAATCCTTGCAGTGGAGAAATGTTTTGTGGTATCCAGCTAAACTTTCTTGGTCCAACTTGAAGTAAATTGAGCACGTTGCTGTCTTAAGTTCAGTCATTGTCAGTGAGCACCCTCAGGGTCCTTTTCTACCAGAAAGTTTTCCAGACAGTGTGTCCCCTCTGCATGGGGTTGGTTGTGTTTGTTTGCCTTATTGCACCGCATAAAACTGGCCTCTGTCCTTTAAGTCAGTCTTTCCAGATCCATCTTCCTACCTTCCAGCAGATCAAAACTCTCACCCAACCTTTTGTATACAAACTCACTGAGGGAGCACTTGATCCCCTCATCCAGATCACTGATGAAGGTATTAAACAGGCCTGGCCCCAACACTGTTTTTTCACCCAGCGGACAGTGCACCCATCCACACCATGGGAAGCCAGTTTCTCCAGGAGAATGCTGTGGGAAATGAAGTGTCAGGCTTTACAAAGGCCCAGGTAAACAGCATCCACTGCCTTCCCTCACCCTCCAGCGGGTCACCCTGTCACTGAAGGAGATCAGGTTAGTCAAACAGCACCTGCCTTTCATAAGTCCACGGTAGTTGTCCCACATGATGATCTGCTCCATGACCTTCTGCTGTACCAAGGTCAGACTGCAATGAGTCAGATGGCATAAAGGGCCAATGGAACTTCCATATAAAGTTCTAAAACCTAATCTAATCTGATGTGCCCAGCATGGACAGCATCAGTGATATGAGGGGTTTTGTATATTATACAGTTTCTCTGATGAAAAGATGAAAGTTTTAATTTTCACAGAAATACCTGAGGTTTTTCAAATCCTTCTGTAAGTCTTAGCTCCATTTTACCTTGTGACAATGACTTGCACAGATTAATTACTTGACTAATAAAACACTTTCTTCTCAATATAAAACTTGCCTTAAAACTGTATGACACATCCACATTCCTCTCTTTACTATCTATCACATCTTTTATTTGTCATCTATTGAAATGCGAATAGCCAAAAATGACATTGCTTTGTACAGTTTTTTTTTCATTATTTTAATAATCGTAACTCCCTTTTTAAAAACTTTTCTTCATTTTATTTGCTTTAAAGTTCCATTGGGGCTTTATTCTTTATCTTATTTGTTTTATTCTTCCATTTCTGTCATGTCTTGGGGGCAGCAAACCTTAGAAAATCTATAAAGTTGTCCTTCAAACCACAGTCACTCCTGCTCTGGCTTATGCTGTTTGAGCAGCCAAAATTTTGCTGATAGTTTTATGCTTTGCTTCTCCTGAGTACTTTACTTGCAGTTTCCATATTGTTGTAATAATAGCCTTATTTTCAGGCTTGATTTTTAAGGTTTTTGGTGAAGATGCTGCTTTATTATTTAATTTTCTCCCAAGAGGTTGAATAAGTAGGGCCAATTCCACATCTCTACAATAATAGCAAAAGTTACTGAGTTCTTATCTCTTTAAATAACTGACAGAAATAGCAATGGACATTTGTGTTTATTAGAGTACTTATGAACAAAAAGCTGCCTTCTTGGTAAAGGGTATAATAACATCAACTGGTATAAAACTGGTTTACCACTGGTGAATATCAGCTGGTGAATATCAGTGCCATCTGGATAGACTGAATAGTGTAGGACTCCAGAAAATTCCCTGGCATTTCCCCCAGAGAGAAATAAGGGATCAGGAGCTGAAACCTTCATTAATAATTAATAACCAGTTCCATGTACAACAGTCCAGTTGCATTTCTCATGCACCAGAGACCGAACATTTTGTTTGCTAATTTGGTAGGATACAGTAGATAATTCAGGCTTTTTAAAATAAACTATATATTTTGGCTCCAGAAATGGTATTGTATTCCACTGGACCAACATAAAAATATATTTGGTCTTTATTCTCATCTGAACAAAGAATTAAAGTGCTGATTAGTGAGGAGAACTTTCTTGAAGTTCTGACGGAAAAATGCAAAGATTTTTAATATATAAAAAGATCTTCTAAATCCAGTGCATTAAGAAGAAACACTTAGAACTTTATTAGATATTAAGGTGAAAAAGTAAGAAAGTTTGCTGAACAAAGCAACCCCATTAAGTTTTCCTGTTCTCCTTCATAGTTTATTGATATGAAGGTAAAGTCATTACATTAATACTCCCTTTTGCAATTAGCCTTATTGTCCATGACAGCCTCATAAAGACATAGCACTTCATTAGTTTCAAGATGCATTGCTGTACAGAGTGTAAGGGAATGAGACCTGCCCCAAGCTGCTGTAGACTCCACATGAGCAAGATAGTCCTACAATTTCATTGTTTTACATGAAATTAGCTAGTGAACTAGTTGAATGAGCATCCTCTTTCTAACCTTCAATGTTTTCTGTATAAGTTCAATAGCGTCACCACTTTGCTTGCTATCTCCTTAGTGACTAACTGATATTGAACAATTTTTTAAGTACTTTTCCCTCTCAATGCAAGTGAAAGGTACCACATGACTGACAAATTCTCAAGTTCTGCCTGCATTAGATAAGTTCAATCAGGGATGGTGGCAATGAGGAACAGTAAGGGTAGCTGGTAAGTTAGATGCAGGGCACAACTTTATTCTTTTTTGCAGAGGAATTATACAAGTGAACAATAAAAGCAGTGTTTTATAGATGGAATAACACAGGCTCAAGAACAGAAAGTGGGACTGACCTCACTTATATTGGTATTAAAGAGTTAAGCATCTGAGTGAGTTATACTTTAGAATCAGTGGCAAATAGTAGGCAGGTCAGATAAGATACTCACCTGAATAATCTGAAATGCTTATTTTGAAGCAATATGAATTGCATTTGGTGGTTGGGTTATTAAAAGTTGTTATGGTCTAAGCCCAGCCAACAACTCAGTACCACAAAACCTCTTCCTCCCTCCCCCACCAGCAGCATCAGGGAGAGAATCAGAAGGGAAAAGAGAGAAGACTCATGGGTTGAGATAAAGACAGCTTAATACAAGAAGGAAAAGCTGCCCACAAAACCAGAGCAAAATAAGGAATTAATTCACCACTTTCTATGGGCAGGCAGCTGTCCAGACATCTTCAGGTGATTTGGGAATACAAACACACCATAACTCCAAACTTCCCTCATTTCTTCCTTCTTCCCTCTGCTACGTATACCAACCGTGATATATGATCTGGAGAATCCTTTTGCTCAGTTGGAGTCACCTGTCCCAGCTGTGTCTCCTCCTGACCTCTCATGCACCCCCAGCCCCCTGACCAGCATGGCAATATGAAAAGCAGAAAAGGCTTGGTTCTGTGTAAGCCCTGCTCAGCAATAACAAAAACATCTCTATATTATCAACACTGTTTTCAACACGCGTCCAAAACATAGCCTCATGCTGGGAACTGTGAAGAAAATTAGCTCTACCCCAGTCAAAATGAGTACAAGGATGTAGGTAAGTTGCTTAAATTTGTACATTCAGTAGCAGCTTTAGCAGCTGCTATGTGCATTGAAAACTTGCAAAGTGCTGGCAGGTACAGCAGAGGAGCTGTGGGAGGTGTGGCTGTATAATGGACATCAAAATTTCAGTGTCTTCATCTATCAGCTACATCTTGCCCTTAGGTTAGAAGAAGCACCACCAGAGTGATAAAAATTTCTGTTTTACCTCAAAGTTATGTCTGTAGTCCAAAGTCTGAGGAAGAAGAGGTTTATCTCCACAGAGAGATATTTATCTCCTTTTCAAAAAGAAGTAGCCAGGAAAGATCAGACACCCCATAGCTGAGTGGGTGTTTCTCTCTCTCCATGCTTAAAGCTTGAACTTGGGTTACTTAGTTTTTGCAAGTACTTAGCTGCAAGAAAAAAAAAAAAAATATGAGAGGAATACAAGCTACAAGTAAAACAGCAGGAGCCTGGTAGAAGCTGTCCCACCAGTCCTATTTAACCTACACTCACTACAGCCTTTGCATAAAACTCCCTGTTTGGACAGCTCAGGAGCCTGGTAGAAGCTGTCCCACCAGTCCTATTTAACCTACACTCACTACAGCCTTTGCATAAAATTCCCTCTGTTAACAGCTAATAAAAACACCTCAAATTTGTGTTATAACTCTCCCTACATTTTTTTATTTAACCAACCCATGTTTTTTAGGTAGAAAGGGATCTGTATTTTCCAATCTATGAATAGACCATGTACTTTTGAGCATCAAGATCTATCAAACTGTGATCATATCAGTGAAGCCCAGCAAACGATGGTGAGCCAATGTACACAATTCATGTAAATGAAAATGATCAGACATGATTTTTTTTCCCTTTTAGGTTTATAGCCAATTATACATTTCCATTAGAAACCTAGACAGGGTAGGATAGTTCCAGCCTTTGTGCAGATTTTTTGGAGGGGTGAACTACTCTGTAGGGTTGCTTGGCTTTTCACCTTGACTACCATAGCGAGTATCTAAGGCAAATAGGTTCCTAATTTAGATGCCTTAAAACTAGATGGGATGAATCTGGGAGTATTTGTTAGGATACGACACAATGGCAATGGCTTCAGTACCAAAATCAAGGAAAGCAGAGCCACCACAAGTAGAGGCAGCATGATCAAGTTTCTGCTATTTACTAAGAAGAGTTAGAGCATTTCACTGACATGCTGCAGGTATTTCTCTGGATTAATTCAAGAGAGAAAATTAACTGTTCCAGCCACCAGCTACAGAAGCTTGTCTCTTTATCTGAAGCTGTAGCATTTTGCATTTCCTCTTTAATATAGACAGACATAAACTGAACATTATTAAGATTTCTTCACAAGGGGAATAAGAAAGTAGAGTTCACTACATTGTCCCCTGTTTCTTTAATTTCACAGCTGAATTACCAGAGACTTGCTTAAAGAGGAAAGGCTACAAACAAATTCAGAGCTGCTGGAAACCTGTATATGTACATATAAATATGTTCAACCCTATGGGTGTTATTAGAGTGGAAATAACATCTAGTATATGCTAAAACTCTGTGCCATGAAAAAAGGGGGTCATGCATTTTTAACAGGAAATGACAGAGGGCATTTCATCACTGCAGACCCATGTAGTTTTTACTTAAGCTAGTTTTAAAATAGGTAGATTAGCTGGTGGTAGTGTAGAGCTCAGAAGATGCTGAGAAAACTGAGCATTTACCTTGTTTTCTTAAAGAGTGGTGGGAGGTGTTTCAGCTCACAGTGACCTCCATGACTGACATCTGAGCCAGCTGAAGTTGCTTGATCAACTTATGATAGAAAAACCAGGAAGGATGTATTGAGAATTTGCACACCAAGCAAAACTTAGATGCTCAAAGGCTTAAAATATTTGATCCTTTGAGCACTGGTATGAAGGATAGTGTCCTAAGATGTGGGATTGGAAGTTTTAGAGTGTGAAAACAAATAGTGGTCACGACTGACAGACAGTTTATCCAATACTTTTGAAGACACAGTAAAGATAGCATTTAGCTCGCTCAAAGTTCTAGATATTAGAGACAAAATTGATTGTAATGAATGAAATTTGCTTAAAGCATTAATGAATAAGTTGATTCCTATTTCTGCTGTTTTCAAATTCACCCCTTATTGGACATGATTATCTTCTGTCATCTTCAAAGGATATATTTGCCATGGTTCTTGGGCAGAAGCATTTTTTCTGAGATAATTTGTCCAAAAAGGCAGTACAGACTGCTGATGAGAATCACCATTAAATAAGCACATATGGGCTTATTTCAGTGTAGTGCCACGATAAAATCCATACCAACAGTACAATGACAAGACAGGTGCCAGGGGATGTGTCAAGGTCACAACAGTGGTTTTGGCAGCAAGGGAATGTAGAAGGTCCTAACAATCTCTCAAAGACACTTGCCAGGCTCTCCTGTATTCTCAGCACTCCAGGACTGTGGGAATGCTCTGCTTTGGCAAGTTTTGCAATCATACAGCTGTGGTAGTGTGAGAGGCTATACTGGGGAAAATCAGCAATTATCTCTCAGGGTTGGTTTCTCACATTCTGCGTTCCTCACTGCAACACTTGTGATTGCACTGCAGTGAGTTATGACCCAAGAGCTGTGGTGAGAGCCAGGCTCCACCACACTCCCTGCAGAAGAAGAAAAGGGCACATCTCCATGAAATTGTTTTGTCAGCTCATGAATCCTTTTTTTGCTGCTGTTGAGCTGGCAAACACAGTCTGAAAGTTGTCTGACTGCATTACTGTGGCTTTGAGTCCAAGCCAGTACATCAGTCTCACGTGTGGTGCTTTGTTGCACCTTAAAGGGCTTTTGTTGGTCTGTCCATGCTGTTTTTCTGTCTGTCTCTGATAATACTGTATGACCTACGTTTCTCTCCCTGTATAATGCATTTGTGTCTGATTCAGCCACGGTTCTGCCCCTCCTGCTTGCTCTCCAGATATCATTACTCCTTAACTAAATCTAGATAGCTAGAAATAAAGAGTCTTCCTCTGCTGATAATTATTTATTTTAGTCAGAGAGTAGCTTTCTATCTTTATCTGGGTCAGTATTAAGCTTAGCTTCCAGTGTTAATTTTCATGCTAAATATTCTTAATTTGTTCCTCCTTTATAAGAAGCTCCTTGATCCAGTAAATCTTCTTGTCCCTCCTACGGTGTCTCTAGTTATGAATTGTCATGATTCAGTGAATCTGTAGAGAAACTATTTTAATTATCCTCCCTTTCTGTCTCTGTCTTCTGCCAGGATGTCCAAGCCTCCTGTGGAGGGAACATTCCTATCCTCCTTCAGCTCCCCTGAGGCAGTTGGAAATTTTTCATGTCAAGTTATCTTTCTGTCTCCCAAATCATTACTGGATAAGCACTTCTTAGTGCTGTGATGTTGGTTTCTGTGGGGAGATTGCAGGCGAAGGGAAAGGAAGACATGAGCTCAGGGGAGACTGCCAGAGAAAATGGATATATAGTTTATGTGAGACTTGGCAAAGCCAGAGAAAGGCCTGATCTGCTGCATTGTGCTCTGGACTTCAAGTGTCACATATTTCTGCTTGATTCACTGCAAGAAGGAAAATCACATTTGCATGATTTGTAGCTGGTATGCGTTTTATTTTTGGATTCTGAACCTCGTCACACTTTTAGTGAGCGGTGGGTATGGGAAATGGGATACAGAATCTCCAGATCTCAGACGTATTGAATCCAGCCCAAATAGCAGAGCTGTCTTTGCTCAAATTCCAGTAGTTCTGAAAACTGGTTTCTGGGCATCCTGAGACCTCAGAAGAAAGCATCACTAACTTCGCAAACAATTAGGACTTTGCTTCATGCTCTGACTAACAAGGCAATCATTTAGATGGTAGCTTAAGCATTGGTGAAGTTAGCTGAAAAAAAATGACAAAAGCCTGGATAAAGTGCTTCCCTCTCAGTCTCAGCACTGTCAGTGATCCGTTCAGGCTTCAGAAGTTCCCCGGCGCTCTTTGTTCAGCAAGAGGCTTACAGGAACCACCACACACTGTGTCAGACTACCAGGAAATCCTTTATCAGTTCATCCTTTTGAAACTGTCATTGAAGTGTATGGACCTAAAGAGTGATAAGCATTAATAATACCGTGTTCTTTTTATCCATGTGTCGCAGTTTAGTCTCAGCTGTTTTTATCTTAAGCTCAGGATTTGCAGTCCAGGCTAGTCTGCTGCAACTCCCCACCTCCTTGTCCTGTTAAAAATGGTGCTTAACCCATCACATATGGATACACAAGGCAAAAAAATCAAACTAATTTTTATCTAAGTCAGAGGTTTATGCCTTTTGTTTGTGACTTGGACTTCTTTTGGCAAGTGCATCAGCATCCTGTCCATGGTCCACTGGCATAAGTCCCATAAGCAGCACAGCTTGTCAGAGTGATAGTGTTGATGTTTTGTTTGCTGAATTTTTAATTTTATTTGGTTTGTTTGTTTGTTTGTTTAGAGGTGTCTGTTATTTAGCATTAATCAAACAAGTAAGCAAATAGATTTGAAGCAAGGATCTGAACTGTTTCATGGGCTTTTCTCATGCTGGCCTCATCAGCCCTTAAGAGCATTCATACAGCCACACTCAGTCATACAAGCACAACAGGATCCAGAAGGATCAGCTGAACATCTGGGTACAAAACACACTGCTCACTGTCCAGCACAGTTTCATCTCCCAGTGGGTTTATCTTCTTTTTTTTCCAGGAATCCCAAAGGTTTGAATCAGTATCAAAAAATGCATTTGTGGAAACCCTCATGTAAAGACAACTGAACTTGCAGACCAATGGGTTGTCTTTACATGGTGCAAAGAATCTGGGTGTGAGGCAGCTGTCTTGGAATAACACAGAAAGGAAGATGTAATTCCTGTTCTTGGAGGTAGTAATTGATGATGCATGTGCTAATCAGAAATATGAGTGTAGACTTAGGCAGAATACACTGCTAAAGTAAAATTACTCTGCCACAGATTTTAGAGTTCTCAGCAAAGCAGCTTGGTTAAATCAGGAAAAGAATGCAAGAATATAAATGCAACATTAGGCAGCTAAATTCCAAATCTGCAGAATTTCTAATTTGTGTTCTATAAACAAAATAAAACAAAGTACATAGAGATTATGTGGATATATTGACAGTCTGGAGCAGTTAAACACCCAGTTCACAATAAGTCCTGACAGGTGTTGGGCTGGCTCTAACTGTCCTGCCACTTACCTAATGAAAAGCCTTTCTCCAAATATACACAATATAGGTTGGAGATAAGCATAGGGACCAAAAAAAAAAAAAAAAAAAAAAAAAAAAAAAAAAAAAAAAAAAAAAAAAAAAAGTAAATAATGCTGTTGGTGTGATCATGACTCTTTAGGCCAGAGTAGAATGGAATAGTTCCAACTGGAAGTGGCTTAGAACAATCAGCTAGTGCAACTGCTTGATCACTTCACGGTTGTCCAAAACTTAAAGCATATTTTTAAATGCACTGTCCAAATGCTCCTTAAACACTGACAGGCGTGGTACATAAAACACCTCTCTAGGAAACCTGTTCCACTGTTTGACTAGACTCTCTGCAAGGAAATGTTTCCAAATGTCAAGTTTAAACCTCCCCTTACACAGCTTTGAACCATTTTCAGATGTCCTATCACTGGATACTACAAAGAAGAGATCAGCATCTCCCTCCCCACTTCCCTTCCTCAGAAAGATTAGAGGGCAGTGAGGTTGCTCCTACATCTCCTATTCTCCAAACTAGTGGTTTTAGTGCTTCAGTGCTCATATACTTATTTAACACTGACCATGAACATCCATTTCAGCTTTGTGGTGACCCTGACTGGATGCCTGGTACCCACCAAAGCCACTATGTAACTCCCCATCACAACTGGACAGAGGAGAGAAAAAAAAAAAATGTTTCATGAGTTGGGATAAGGACAAGGAGAGATCACTCACCTATTATCATCAATGGGCAAAACAGACTTGACTTGGAGATACTAATTGAAGTTATTGCCAGCCAAAATCAGAGCAAGATAATGAGAAGAAAAACAAATCTTAACGCCCTTATCCCACACCTCCCTCCTTTCTGGGCTCTACCTCCTCCCTCCAGTGCCACAAGGAGATTGGGAATTCAGGCTATGGTCAGTTCATCACACAGTTTCTGCTGCTGCTCAAGGAGAGGAGTCCTTGCCCTGTTCCATCATGGGGTCTCTCCCATGGGAGACAGTTCTACATGAACTTCTCCAGTGATTCCTTCGCATGGGCTACAGTTATTCCTGAGCTGTTCCAGCCTGGGCTCCTTTCCACAGGGTGCAGTCCATCAGGACCAGCCTGCTTTTCCATGGTCCTCACCACAGGCTGCAGGAGAATCTCAGCTCCAGCACCTGGACCACCTCCTCCCCCTCCTTCTCCACTGACCTTGGTGTCTGCAGAGTTGTTCCTCTCACATATTCTCAGTCCTCTCTCATCTGGCTGAAATTACATCTGCACAGTAACTTTTTTCTCCCTAACACTCAGAGGCTTTGCTGCCACCTCTGATGCACTTGGCCTTGGCCAGCACTGCTTCCCTCCTGGAGCTGGCTGGCACCAGCTCTGTCAGACATGGGGAAGCTTCCAGAAGCTTCTCACAGAAACCATCTCTATAGCCTCTCCGCAGCTACCCAAACCTGGCCATGCAAACTAAATACAGACACAGAGCCACATCTTTAAAAAGACTGAGCTGACTCTGAGAGCAGTCTGGATGGAAGACTGTTCTGATTCCTTTGCGTGAGAACAATGGCAATCATTGGAGAGCTCGTTCAAAGAGGGGGTGGAAACACAAAGCTTAGTCTAAAGCCTATGGGTTACAACACTTGCAGAAAGAGACTTGATGTCCAGTTCCTTGTCTATTAAAGATACCACATGAATTACTGTAAAGTAAACAGTGGCTTGAGGAAAGTAAGAGGAAAAATTATTTTGAAGTTCTGTTTTGTTTTTAAGGTTATTGGCATGACTGAGGGAATTGGGAGCTCTGCAGTGATTTCACTGCTTGATTTTTCCTTTTAAGGAAAGATTTTCCAGGAGGTAGAATTTAGGAACAGAATGATCTCCCCATGGGTCAGCTGAGAATGAAATATCTGACAGCACAGACACATAGCCTCCCCTAGCACATGCTGACATACTTATAGAAGTTGGCATGCCCAAAGGCTTCTTATTATTTATTCTGCCTCTCCTGGAGTTCCTGAAGCACAAATACTCAGAAAGCTATGAGGTCTTGCTATGCTTCAGCTCTTTTGCTCCCCCATATTATACTCCCTAGGGTAACCATAGGAGCAAAGAACAACTTCTAGAACTCATAACAGCATAGAAATCAATTTATATACATCTTATTATTGCAAACCATTGTCCACCCCCTTTAAGGATACTGGCAACAGAATATATTTCTGTACAATAATGCTGGAAAAGTTCATCAGGTTCAATGTACTAGTTACATAGATTTTCTCTCCCTGACCTAAAAATAAAATAAAATAAAGTAAAATTTAAAAAGTCATTCTCTTTCCAGGCTATAAAAAATTGTTAGTTCCTATCTGACAAACTTTAATATGTTTAGTAAAGGCTCCTAAGAAAATATTGGCTTTAGCCATGACCCAGTTTTGGAAAAAGTTTTAGCTAAAAGAAAGGTGCAGTCCTGGAAGAGCACAAATACACATGGCAATATTTCAAACACAGGTCAATTATTAATGAAATTTAAAGGCTTGTTTTTAGCCTAAAGTTATGATAATATTGAGTATTTTTTCCATGTACAAAATGTGCTTTAAAAGCAGGAGGATTTTAAAAGGGGGTCTTATTTGTGAAAAATCCTAATTTCTGGGTCTTGCTTTTAAAATATAAATAGGGTTCTGTAGGGTTTATGTCTGTGTATATAGATTTACTTACACCATCACTACCAACAACAGTCACTCCACAGTTTGGTGAAACTGATTTGCTGCAAGTCCATCCCAAAAGGGACACCTTTGACTCTTCCTGACCAAATACTCCTTACCTCTCTCCCTTTCTGCTCTCACTATCCTTACCCTGCCCTCTCTCTTCATGCACCCAATCTTTTCCACTGTGCTGCTGCATCTGAATTCTTTCATGTGTCTGCTTGGTACCCATTCCCAATTTCTTGTCTGTCCTCCAGGATTCCACATTCCAGCTCCTAAGACTTATTTTTGACAGGAAGGTCCCAGTCAATCAGAACACTTTCTCATTTTGCCCCTGCTCCTGTTTTCCTGCTTACTCACATTGTCCTCATCTTTCCACCTCAGTGTTTCCCAGTCCAGCTCGTCCCTATTTTATATCCCAATACTCCTTCTCAGTCAGCTCTAGGCTATAATTCCAATATTTTGTGACAGCAGCTTTTCCTCATACAGACCCTGGAAATGCTCTTCTCTGCTCAGTTTCCTGCCTTATGTTATCATACTCCAGCTCTCCCCCCTCTTGCATTTGCATCACTGATCCTGATATGTGTGGGGAACCATATTGGTGGGTGTAGAGAGACAGAACTCATGCTCTCAAAAATTGCATAGAAAAAAAAAAGTCTTCTTTCTTCCAGCCCTTCCTCTGAACAGACAGACTAGAGAGGAGCTGGATGTGATGTGAACCATCAACAAGGATTTGCTGACTAATATTCCTTAGCAAGGTGAACATGAGGACAGTAAAAAGGCTGATATAACAGTGTACTTCCTTGCCAAGTCTCTAATTCCTGTTCTACAGTGTAAGGACACTGGACCTTCTCAAAGGTTAGAGGAACTTTATTGTGGATAAAACCAACTTTCCCCCGCCTCAGTTACATTCTTGGAAACAGCTGAATAAACTTTCTTATAATTACAAAAAGCAGCCAGAAGGAGATACCAATATAGAAAATGTCACCTTGAACAGTCACATTTAAAAACATTTCAATTAGTAAGTGAAAACATGGGAAATATTCTTATAAGAGGAGGTGCCATCCAAACCTAATTATAGATTATGGTTTTGTTCTTGATGTAATATGATTTAAATTCATTATCCATCTGTAGTGAGAGAAAAGATGCATTTTAATTCACATGTCTCATCTAACATTGCTGGGTTTAAAAATCATGATAGATAGCAATGGATTAGAGGTCAGACTCACCACGAGGAGGAGTTACTGGTTATTGATTTGGTGAAAAAAACCCAAACAGAAAACCCTTCCAAACCTTCTGAGAACTCTTTGGTAGGAAAAATCTTCAAACAATTTATTTAATTCTCCATAGTGTTCCTAATTTAATAAATACTCTTTTACTTCCTGAATTTTTTGCATATTGCTAGAGTTGTGTGTTATTACAATATGACTATCTAAAGAAATACCATGAGCAGGTCCCTAAATTCCTCCAGAGTGATGGTTAGCGATATTTGTTAAATTTAAGAATGGTGTTTGCCAGCCTACGTGGTTTAGAAAACTTGGATGCTCAGTGCAAGTATCAAGCTTTTGCTGAGGTATATAAGTAGTGTAACATTATTTCTCTCCCCCACACACTCATTCTTTTGAACTGAATAATTTAGCCCAGCCCTTGAAGACTGTTACACTTTTCATTACAAATGACTTTAGAGACCATAACATTTAGATACTTTTAAAACTGGATGAATGCATTAAAAGAGACACTGCATTTGCATAAGCTCAAACTATTGTTTGGGGTTTTTTAGCTATTTCATCTAAGAAGCCTTTGTTCTTTTCTCCTCTGCTTAGCCCTTCTCTTTGCTATCCCTCGGTATCAGTTTCTTGAGGTGGATTCAAAGCATTAACATGAAAACCAGACTGGACTAAAGCAATACACAAACACCCTTTGGAGATATTTAAACTTTTGTCATGAATTTGAGTTTCAAAATGTGCTACATATAGTCCTGTCCCACAAATCTCATTTATATATCTTTAGGAAAGTATTTTTTATATAGGTACAAAATATTATGCAGTGAAAACACACTCATGAGCACAAACAGCATGCAGAGTTTAATTGCTTCCTTATGGCCTTTCAGTACTTAAAGAAGGCTTATTGAAAAGCTGGAGAGGGATCTTTCTCATGGTTGATAGAGACAGGACAAGTTTAAAAACTTAGAATGGAAACTTAGATTATAAATTTGGAAGAAATTCTTTACTATGAGGGTGGTGAGTCCCCGACACAGGGGGTTGCCCAGGGAAGCAGTTGGATGGGGCTTGGAGCAACCTGGTGTAGTGGAAACTGTCCCTGCCCATGGCAAGGGAGGGTTGAATGAGATGATCTTTAGGATCCCTTACAACCCAGATTATTCTGTGACTCTATGATTTTATAGAACACTCTACTAGAGTTTATAATTAAAATCTCTAGGATAGGACATAGGAAATGACATAAATTCTGTTGTAGATGCACTTAGAGCAGTAGTTCAGTGGTTATTTGCCCTAATTATACATCGGTTCTCCACAGAAAATGGGAATACCCATCAGGAGAAACAACACAATATATGCCCTTGTTCTCCCCGAAAAGGACCCAGAAACCACAATACCCAAAGCTAAACAAATCAGCAACCCCCCCTGCTCAAAAAAATCCCCCGACCCAATACCCAAAAATCAACCACAACAAACCAGCCAACCAACCAACCATCTAGTGTCTGGGCGTTAATATCAAGACAGTATCTTAACAGGAATTTATCTATTTTTGCAATATATTGTCTTTGGATCTGAGCCTGCATTACCTAGTGCAAATAAACTCAGAACTAGTAACTGTAAGATTTAGAAAAAGCTATATAATTAGTCCAGCACAATTTTGTGTCAGAAACAATTATCAGGCCTCAAATGATACTGGGCAAGTAAGGACTTGAGAAAATAAAAGGGAATGCAGCCAAGCACTTGTCTATTTAATCGAGCACAAGATGAACTGAAAGATGCAATATGAGCTGGTTGCTGCTCAATTATTGTTGAAGTTTTGTTAAATGAGTTGACTGCTATCTTATTTACATAAGAAAATCTCCACTCATGCTTCACTGAGCCTCAGCCAGACCTTAATTGAGAATTTATGGTTGAGTCCTCAGCGGAGGTGAAGAACAGGAACGTTAATTCCAGGTGCAGTGGTTGTCCTGAATTCAGTCTCATTCATGACACTGATGAGCAGTGGCCATTCATGCAAAATTCCCGTAACAGGCCAAGACTTGAGCTGAAAATAGACAAGCAGTTCCCTATAGTTTGACGCCAGGCTTGACTGCATTTGGATTTCCCTGTATTTATATATAAAACAAAATTATTTTTTCCCTGGCTTTTCTCTGGCTCATGTGTGAATGTTTGTACTGAGAATTTTTTCCAATTTAGTCAATAGTTTTTTTGCAAATTGTCAAGTTGGCCACACTTAACAAAGAGAGAGGAGGTGGTCTGCTGCTGTCCAAAGTGCCACACAGGTTTCCCTTATCAGTTCTGCATTTCATATATAAAAAGGGTTTTTTCCAAGGAGTGGTAGAAGGACTATTTATCTCACAGTGAATTTTGATATTCTCAGGAAGCTCTGTAACCTTGTTGGCAGCTGAAGCATGGGTGGTTCAGGTTCAGTTCTCTGCTGTGACAATCTTTCCTGAGTGATCTTTTGTAAACTATTCAAGACCAGCGTCCACTTCCCTCCCAAAGTAACTTTGAGGATGTGCATCAAAATGGAAGCAAGTTTTTAACTTTTAAATATATGTAAAATTTTGTTTCCTAACCAACTCATTGGAGTAGTTCAGTCTAAAGTTAGTCTTTGGCATCCAACCATCTACCAGAGAGCCAAGTTGTTACGGGCCCTGCAGTCATTATGTTTGGGGCTGATTTTTGACTCAGTTTCTAGAAGATGACTTGTGCTTTCTGCGCTCCACTGGCGAGGGGCTGGATTCAGTTGCTTGAAAACAGGCTGAAAAGTTGATGCCTTTTCTGCTGCATGACTTTCTCTATGACAAGTTTTCAGGAGATAAGTCTTGCAAAACAGCAAACTCATACATGATACCTGATGCCAAGAAAAGGTTGAAATAGGGCCATAATATAGAAGAAACCCTTGGAAACTGGTTGACACTCATACTTTTACTCTCTGACAGGATATACCCAAAACTCACTAGAAAACTAAGATGAAAAACATATCTGCAGATATGACACAGAGGCCCACTTTGGAAATGAGTGAGTTAATAAGATCAAACAGTAGAGCAGTGAATGTACCAGAGAGAGAGGTTCTTTCTAGTTATGGTTAAGCTATTGAATTTTCCAAATTTTCAACTTTTTTCCCCCTCAGAGATACCATTTTCTTAGCAAACCTACCATACATAATTATAGATTTTAGTGTCCCTTACCAGCTGAGAATAATACTGAATCTACAAACTTTTCCTAGTAAGCCTGGTGTGTTCTTAGATCAGCAGCTTGTTATGGCCCTAAGACAAGCACATCTTCCTCCATCTACCCCCCAAATCAGCTCACCCTGTGCAGCAGTCTGTTTTCAGAGAAGGCTGGCAGGCATGTCACAGCCCTCAGAGGCTCGAGTACCACAGGGAAGCTCCAGGCATCTGCAGAGCACAGGTGTTCTCTAAGATGGCTATTTGCTTATAATAATTGAAGGAAGCAGAGGGAAGAAGAATCAGTGGAAGAAAGCTGCCTTTTGTGATTTCAGAAGGCTGGGATTACCTTCCACTGTCAGTGACTGGAAAAATGTCACATGTAGAGAGACAACTGTGTATTGGCTTTTTAGAACAATTTAATTATGATTTTCTGTTTGGATGGGATTGATTATGGGCTATACGATGGTCATGGAAGAAATACTGAAACAAACAAATAAATATTTCCTACCCTCCAGCAAACTTCAACGGAAGTACAGAGGTTGGACCTTAATTATTTCTCTGTCCTTGGGGATATATTGCATCATCTTTAGGGATACCTCAGTCCTGGAATACTTTCCTTGGATATTCACAGTACTCACTGGAGTAGTTCTCTTGAGTGAGGAATCTGCTGTCCCCAAAAGTCTGCTCTCCACCTTGCCTCTGCAAGTTTCAGGTCAGGAAACCTTCCATATTAATTGGAAAAATCTCAGGTAGTGGGAAGTGCCTGAGGTTATGCCTTAATTTTTTGCTCACATATCCATTCTGAGCCTTCCATGCCTGGCTATCAGTTACTTCCAGATATTAATTACTGCTGGAAGAATCCCTACACTCATGACAAGACTTCCATACTATGTCATGGTTCTGGCTACTGAGAACAGCAATGTTAAGAGCTGGGTTTTGACACTCAGAGCACCTGGCACAGCATCCTACCTGGCACAACTCATGCCACCCATGTTGGCACTTCTTTGAATCTCACAGCAGCCATGCATTAACAGTAGGGAGAAGAAATCCCAGGACTATCACAGCCTCTATGGTGAGCTCCACTGAATTCACTGATGCCTTGGCTTGCATCCAGAAACAGCACTTGTGCATTTGTGGAGCACTGCATTCACAAAATAATTAAAATTATTTGCTCAGGTTTTGTAATCAGTTCAAACATCTGCACCCATGGCACAGAATTTCCTTGCAGCAGCTGAATCTTATACACAGTTTTCAGATCCAGTTGCTCGAGGTCTAAATGCAGCTGGTCCATTCACCAGCCCAAAGAATTATGCCTAAACATTGAGGGCATACTAAACTGAAACCTTTGGACTACTGCTGTGCACCTGGGCAGAAGGATCTCCTCCAGAACCCAGTTCCTTCACAGCTTCATCAGCATCTACTGATGGAAGCACAAATTTCACATTTCAGTTACAAGATTAAAAAAGGCAAGCTGCCCCTGGGAATTGTTTTGCAGAATGGAGTATGTGAGAGAAGAACAAACACCAAAAATTCCCTGCCCTGTGCCTTTCTTTTAATTGTAAGATTTATACTTCAGTAAGATTTAGTCCTGCAATATCATCTTGGCATTCACACAGATATAACCTATGAATCTCACATCGTACAACTAATACCCTCAGCTTTGATCTTCAAGGGGTGAAAAATGCTAATACTTGATACTACATTATTTAGGGGCTTCCTAGAGTTCATTGTATTAACACAGTCTTGTTATTCAGTAGTGAATAGATTTCATCTTTAGGAAGGTTATATTCATCTGTGCAGGAGAATGTAAGAAATAATCCCCATCCTGTCAGGCAATTAAAGCAGTATTATTCCTGGCAGTTTCAGGTTTTAATTTACTGTGTGAATACCTACAATATCAAGTCAAATATTTTTATGCAAAAAAATCAGTGAAGTTCCACGCAATAATGTTAAAGCCTAACACCTCCTACATATTCTTCATTATGAGAATATTATGGTCTGTCACAAAACCAATATACTTCAATATTTAAACTGAAATTTAGGAAATGAGCTGTATTGTTCTTATAGACAAATTAATTACTTAAAGAGGGCTATTTTATTGACAAAATTTATAAAAGATACATTTAAGGTTAAAATGTGATTTTTGTTCTCAGTTTCCCTGCTTTTTCTGTTTTTATTTCCAGTCAGTCAGTTGTAACACTTTGAAAATTAAATTGTGAGCTGGAATTTCCCAGTCCTATTGATGGCTCAGCAGCAATTCTTAGGAGGTGTGATGATCTGAGTAAAATTGGTTTAGATGCTTATGACTTCAGACTAAAAATCAAACTACAATCTTCAGCAGATTGAAGAATCAGCAGATTGAAGTACCACAATCTTGAATAGATTAATGACTTTGTGGGTTTTATGCTTGTGGTTATAAGCATAAAAACCACTGTTTCATAGGTGCACAGTACAATTTTCTATATGGATTGTTTTTAAAAACTTGATTTTAAGCTCTGTTTCAGCGATGTGCAGGAGTAAATTAAACAGGTATTTTGTCATTACATGGTCATACATCAAAAATACACTTTTCAGAGAGAACACACCAGTTATGAACAATTTTACTCTGTCAGAGAATCTGGTAAGAGTTTCCAGTTTAGAGCAGAGAGAAAGGCGATAATTAGCCTCATTAAGTAAAACCTTTGCCCAGTGTCTATATCTGAATGTGCAAGTCTCATCCTTCTCTAGCCAGTAAGAGAAATGCTGCTTCTAAAGCATGAGTCAGATAAACAAAAAAGAGATGAGTAAAACCACCAATTTCCCATCATCAGTTAAAAAAGAGGGTCAAATTAAGATGCAGGTGTTTAAATTGTATGTGTGTGTTGGGTCAAATATGCCTTCCAAAGATATTTTCTTTGTCTGAAAATTTATTTGAAAAACAGTGCAGCAAGTGTTCAAGGCCCTGTTTCAATAAACATTTTATGTGCAAAAAGGATCAGACTGCCTAACCCCAAAACAGCTGGATATGAATAATGCTTATGTGGGCTAGGGAAGGATCAGGTTCAAAGAGAACATGCAAGTGGATCAGTTTTCAGTGCTCCTCTGCTTCCCTTGGTCACAAAACACTTTGGGTTTGCCTGAGAAGTGATGGAGATCCTCCCTGATCTTTGAAAAAGACAAGAGGGAAGAATGGGATTAATATAAATAAACTCAGGTGAGATGATATGAACAAGATTTCTCCTAGTGGTGTATTAGTGATGTAAACACACTGGAAAGTGATGCAGAGATTCCTTTTTCAAATGCTGTCTTCTCTTTGTGACATTTATGATGAAATTCTACATTACAGTGTAGTTTCCTGCAGTGCTTACCTATTTTGAAAATGTGGCTACCTCTTTATTAGGATAAATAAAGTGAATTACTGAAAATGTTGTACCTACTTCCACACATAAAGAAGGAAGACCTACAAAATCAATATTCCTGTCATGTTAACTTTGACAACGTGGTAGGTACAAGAACAGACTGTTAAACAATCAGTAGATAAGAACCAAGAGCAACATGCAGTACTTGAAAATGTGCAGTGTGGATGTATCAAATGAAAATCATGTCAAACTTATCTAACTTCCTTCTCTGATGAGATCTTGCTTAGCATACGGAAGAGGAGCTGAAAATGTGAAGTGTTCTGACTGTATTAAGCTTTAAAACATTCTACACCAGCAAAGTTGAAAATTATAGCCACTGTGTGTCAATCTTCAACTGACTAAAAATTGACATTAGGGAGTGATTTTCATTCCTTTCTCTATCAAAAAAGAGGGTAGGTTTTGCAGGGCAGCCCCAAGATCTGCCTTGGTCCCAGCCGTGGTTAATTTTTATATTTGTGGCGTTGATGAAGGAGCAGAGCACACGTACAGGGAAGGGTAGTGTGAGGAGAGTTGTGTGTACTTTGGAGGAAGGGATCAGAATTCATAACCATGTTGTTAACTGCAGCAAGTGTCTGAACCATGAGGATGAAATTCAATGACGACAAGTGCCATGAATAGTAATGCCTGTGGAGGAAAGCTGAAATGGACAAATACAAATGGGAGAATAACTGGAGGAACAGCAATATGGGAGGAGAGGTCCAAGGTCATCATGGCTCACAAACCATGTCTGAGCTGACAAGATAATGTGGTTGCACAAAAGGCAAATCTCATTCTGGGCTGTATTAACAGTATGACAATGGAAGTAATTATTTTGCTGTACTAAGCAGTGATAAGACCTCAGCTGGTGCACCATTCCACAGTCTGAAAACAAGACAGGTGAAAATAAACTGGACAATCTCTAAAGGAGAGAAAAAAAAGACAAAACGAAAGCACAGTTTATGTCAAAAGGCTGGAAGATGTCTACTTATTTAGTAAAAACAAGATCAGGTGGAAACAAGGATATATAAAATGGAATTAAATAGTTTTAAGATGACAATGGCCATTTTCTTCCTGCACATCTTATATATGTGTTGCAAGAAATGCTGACTTAATTCAAACCAAAATATTTGAAGCAGAAATTTCAATACAAAGTTGTAAGATAGAAATCAGGAAAATTTGTAATGTTTGTAGGACCTTTGAACTGATGTTTGGGTAAACTACTGGGTCTCCTGTGCTGGAAGTTTATAACAAATGTTGGAGAGGATTTTTTAACTATTGCATGGATTTATATTTTTCTGCTTCACAGAGAAAGGAAAAAACAACTGATTACTCAACATTCTGTAACTCTTAGGTATCTATAAAAATATTGATTAAGTAAAAAACTACTGTATTAGGATATTTAATAAGTCTGTATGCTTCGGTTTTGTACCTTTTTAAAAAAAATGGAGAATTTTTCATAGCACAAGGAGGGTTCATGAAAATTATGTTAAATTTGCACTTTGGGATGTCAGAGTAAAATTATGTTTTATTAGAAAATGTCAGTATAAACAAACAAACACACAAAACCTCCAAAGAATAAATTGTCTTTTTAAGTAGAAATGTCACATTACCCAAACAATTTTTTTTAACAAAATGTAAAGGCTTTTGTAGAAACAGAACCTTTCCTCAAACTTTCAGTGGAGTTGAAAATACATTTTTGAAGAGTTTTATCTGAAAAGGTTTTGAACAGTTCTCTTTAGTAGTGAAGACATTGGTATTTGCTGCCATGATCCTGTGGGGCAATGCTTTTGCCCTGTTTCAAACCTTGCTGCTTTGAATTAACAAAGCTTTTTGTTCTTTTCACAATCCTTTTTTCTCAGGATTTTTTTCTTTCGTTTGCCTCACACTACCCCAGACAATTCTCCCTCTAAATGGCAAAGGGAAATTAAAGAAGACAAATTCAGACAAGAAGATAACAAGAAATCATGGAACACTTCCACAATGGTCTCTTTGTTAAAGCACTTGAGATCTGTCCTTCACTTCCAGAACATCCCATCACTCTTGGCAGAAGTGATGGTGCTGGGGCAGGAACACTTCGTGGTGTAAGGCACTGAGAGTAATTCCGAAACAATAGAATAGTTGAGGGTGGCAAAAACATCCTGTGAGGGGAAGGATCAGAGATGTTGTACCTTGAGTCAGAGTAATGAAGCCAGATGCCATGAGTTAAAGTCTTACTTGTACTGTCAGGATAATTAGCCATCTCTTACATCTTTTGCAATCTCGCTGCTGTCTTTATAATCTCAAATGAATTAATTCCCTCATCCACAGTAAATTATTTGCAATATTTTTTTCAATATTTTATCACAGTCCCTGCTACATTGGCTCCAGGCTCATTAAGAGATTTTTGGTGCTCCTGTAATATGAATAAATATCTTTGAATATATTAATATTTTTAAATGTACATATAAATATATGAATAAAGCTTAGCAGAATTACAACGGCTTGAAGTGGAGCAATGCCTGAGTGACTCAATCAGAGACTTATTGCTAGCTCATCTCAACAGCCTTTACTTTGTGCTAGCCCTGTGAGAGGCAACATCATTATTCCCATTTTTCTGTATCTCTTTTTACTTTTGAAAAATGAAGGGCAATCTCTTTTACAGTTTTCAGGGGTGCAATGGGCTTCTGAACCCCAACTTTCCCAGCTCCAAAACCCTAATGGCTGACCTGGGCTTTCTCCTGATATTTTTTGGCCAGGGTGTGCTCCCTGGCCACAGTGCAGAGCACATTTTGTGCAGCTTTTCTTGTGTGGACAGGCTCAAGAGTTACCATACAAGCTGTCTCATGTTTGAGGTGCTGAAAGGATTCTTGTTGCTCAAGAGTCCACTCAAAAGAGCTCTTCTTTTGGGTCAGAAACTGACTATAACCTGGAATATGTAATCTTCAGGATCCCACAGGGTCTAGGAAAGCTTGTGTCTCCTCAGCTGACGGAGACACGGTTACTACCCTGTTTATGACATCCATGTGTATGGGACATCTGAAGGGAATTCATTAAGATACTCAAATGAAACATAGTCCAAAAGGTGCACTCCTGAACAAAGGGAGCTCTTTTATAAAATGGGTCAGGCCTGATTGCTGTGCTGAGCCTCTGCAGGCAGACTTTAGCAATAGGTGAACAACTCCCATGTTTCAGCCAAAAAGTCTTGTTTATGTTTAATTATCTCTCAGCAGAATAAGGTTCTATGGTTTTTGCAAAGGTGATTAACCATTTGTTTTCTTGGCAATGTTGCCCTGCCAATCTACACATCTTTTAAGTTTCTACCATGTTTGTATTTACACATATTTGGTATAAGTGAAAACATTCATTATACTGCTTGAGTGACTAGGAACTTTAAAGTGTAGACCTTTTCCATGAAAAATCACTCCTGAATTCTATTTATTTTGAGAGTAAACAATTCAGGTTTTAAGTCATGGCCATTACAAGCTGAGAGATTCTTGTTATTACTAATTTTAATGCATTCATGAAAACTGCAGC
Organism: Cettia cetti; assembly: GCA_013401135.1. Classification (NCBI taxonomy): domain Eukaryota; kingdom Metazoa; phylum Chordata; class Aves; order Passeriformes; family Sylviidae; genus Cettia; species Cettia cetti. Next base: position 13,818 of record VZUI01068888.1, on the reverse strand, counting down.
TACTCAACAATATGTCAAAAAATTATTCAAAATGTAAATCTACTGAAAAACAAAGTTTTATCTAGCTGAAAAAGAAACATTTGATGGCATTCATTCTGTTTAAAGAGCAGCTATTAAGCTTTTAATGGTTTTATACTTTAAAGAATGATAAAAATCCTACTAAATAGTTCTGGACCAGTTTTAAAATCAGCTAATCATGTATGATTAAGATGATAGCATTTATCACCATTGTAGCTGGTGACAGTAGCTCTTACTGTATTCTGCCTTTCCAATGTCTATCAAATCCTTAGAAAATACTAATGATGAGATAAACAATGTATCATTACACACATTAGAACTTCAAAAAGCTGCTCAACAATGCCATATGCCTCACATCTCCAACATGTCACTTATTCTCATGATTCACATTTGATATTTTCTGAAAGCTTGAGATTTTAGAGATCCGAATTCTAAGATAGTCCTTTTTATGCCAGAAATCAAACAAGTAGAATGATAAATAAAACTTTAGAAACATGAACTTCACTATAAAAAAGTATTAAATCTTTTTATTAGGAATGAATAATAATAGGATATATAATTTTCATACAAGTTAATGCTTTTATGGCTTTAAGGAAGATATTAATAACCCTTATTTTTGCAATAACATGAAAAAAAAACCCCAAAAAATGCTGCTTATTTATTCATGCCTAGCATTCCATGTAGTTTTTTCATCCAACACAAGTTAACCAATGTGTGTGTGAAGACACACTGTCCTGCTAAGCGTACCACTTTCATCTATTCCGTTTTGGACAGGTCTTGGGTAAATGCTGCATTGCAGTACACTACCAGGGCTCCAGATCTATAGAATGAAAGGACTTCTTTTAGTATTTCAGTCTGTGCTGCTAATTTAGGAAGTGGAAAAGGTGTTAAAATGCTTTAAAGAGAGAACAGCATTTGAGCTGATTGATTTTTCTACTTACATTAAAAACCAAAAGAAGCTTCTAACAACTGCATCAAAGCTGCTAACAGCTATGGCTAATTTTCTGTCTCAAATCCATTGGGCTTTTCCTCCAGAGTTTAATGGCAGTTATCCACTTGCTAGGAGAAACCTCAGTTAGTGTCTCATGGCACTGTGCAGAGTCTTTGAAACTTTGTGACTGATGAGAAAAGTCTAAACAATGGACATTTATTGTCATATATTTTTAGACAAAGCACTGACATTAATTATTGCAGATTTGGGTTGATATAAGCATATTCCCCATATTCTGTGGCAGAATAGATAACTCCATGTCAGTTTTAATCCAATTCGCTCTTTAGACAGGAAGCATAAGAACCACAGCAACATAGACACCAGAGCAGGCAGCAAGAATTCTGTCCAAGGAGTATTGGACATGCTCATGAGGCCCTTCTGTATTTACTTGCACATTGTCACAGCCAGCTTGACAAAGACACGCATTTGGGGGTTGTTACAATGTGTGGCTCCAATGCCATCCCTAGATCGTACCCAAGGATTCAGAGGAAGGCAATCAAGTTGAAGGTTTTTTTCTCAGCTAAGACTGACAAATCTTGTAGAGACTTTTATCCATATGTGAGCAAAATTGCCATCATCAGCCAATAATCAACAAGCAATCTTTGCAAATGGTATGGCTGTGCTAATGAATGAGGATAAAGAAGTTTCCATGGTCCAGATGCTGCTGCATCGCTGCCCTCTTCATTGCACACTGGAGAAGGTGCTGTAGAGGCACCCATCCAGAGAAGAACATGTTGTAAGTAGGATGAGATATTCACAAAACTATGACCTTGCTAATGAGCTCTGATGAGTTTCAGAGCCTTAGGTTCAGGGTCATACTTGTCTGACATGCTGCATTCAAGTCTGAGGTGGTTTCTGCTCACTTAGAGTCACTAGCTGATGCTGATGCTGGGTTTTGGGCTCTGCAATGTACTCTGCTGCTTGAATTTGTGGTTCCAGAGGGAAATTCTGATTTCCCTCAAGCTTAAAGTTTTGCTTCTTCTGCCTGTCTGAGAGGGGAATATCAAGATTGTCCCTATTACCAACTGAAACCAAGGCTGTTCACAGTTTCAGTGAGATATTGATACATAGCACTGCAGTTCTCTGGTAAAGGAAAAAAACCAACCAAAAACCCGTCAACAAGTCACCAATGCTCTTTTAAAATGACAAATTAAGAAAAAACAGTTTTCAAAGGACAGTGTTTTTAAAATAAAACTGCAGTATTTCGGAACAGAGCAGAAATTGGGAAACCTCTTCCTTAGGGCCTGATCTAGTCTTACAGTTCACTCCAGCTTATTTGGATATTTGCCAACATGTGCATCTTGTAACAGATGGTTTTACTACAATCAGTATAAAATTAGAAGTTTTCCAAAGTACTATAAAAAATGACACCCAAAACACAAATATACTTCAGGAACTGCTCTGAATGCCACAGGCATAACTACTGTACTCAAAACTGATCAGCAAATGGCAACTAAGAGGTGGTTGTAAAAAGCAGAGTGAGAACTCAGGCAACTAAGTTGCACCCTTCTGCCATGACAAGCTATTCTTTTTCATTTAAAGCAAAATCAGACATGTTATGTGATCTGCAGTCAAAAAAACATAGAACCCCAGACCAGTGGTATTGTTGCTATGTCCTTTGAGGTCCCTCTGAGATCTGACTTCACCAGGTCTTGTTTCACTGCATGACTGGGATTCAAAACAAAACATCTCAGAGCAGCTAGGCAAAGCACTGCTGGTGTCAATGAGCAATGAGTCACATGCCAGAGGATAGCATGTTTCCTTGGGAGAAAGATGTGATGCTCTACAGGAATGTCAGATTAAAGTCAAGTAGCCTGCCTTTCAGGGCTACCAGAGAAGCAAAATATTCACCTTTGTGCATCACAGTTGGTATCTAACTCAGAGTATGAAAGGGAGGGGGAAAGTTTGTGTGGATTTCATCTCTGACAGAATTGAGTTTGTTTTATAAATGGGAAGGAGAATCTGCTGGAAAAAGCTGTCCTGATTTGGCCCCTTTCCTCTTCTTTCCCTAGGAGTTTTGTACAATAGTCCAGTTAGAATGGGAATAGACAGAGGCTGAATGATTGCAAAACTGGAGTTATTTCAGGAGAGAGAAAATAAGTAGGGAGGCCTGACTGCTTCTTGAGGAACGTAGGCATTGAGGAGAATCCATAAGGTGAGTGGAGAGGAGGACTGAAGCACAGGTGGGGCTAGAACAGCTAATGGTACAGGCACTAACTAATGGGAAAAAGAAGGATGACCAAATCTAAAACGTTTGACATTATTTAAAGTACTTCTTTTTGTATTGCTCATACACAGGTGTGGCATACACATGAAGCCAGGTTTTCTCAAAAATTGGACTTAATTGATCTTGCTTTGCTTGTGTATTTGTCCCTACTGATGTTTTTTGAATTGATTAATTTTCTCTTCGGCTGAGGGAGTGAAAGACTTCACAAAGTTAATGTTTCTGATGGTATGCAAGGGGTGATGGTCAGGAGTGACAGAAAGCTTCACAGAGTCCTGGAGCCTCCAGACTGCCTTCAAACATTATTAGACCTCAGAGAAACTGCTCTGGATGCAGTTCATCAAAGCAATACTTGAACCAACACTTGTAATCAGCCTTATCCAGCTTATTCAGTTCTGCTGCTCTTGTTAATATTTCCTAATGGGACCGATATCCCATTCATTTGTGTTATCAGAATTTGTTTTTTTCCTCCTGTTACCTTCCCATTCTTTCCCTCCATAGAGGAGGTCTCTTTTGTTTGACAACAAGTGATTCTAATTAATCATTTTGTGATGCTTTTGAATTGTGCAGCTCTGATTAATTTGGGGAACTGGCTATAGGGTTGAGCTGAAGTGATAGTGAGTTGTGAACGCAAGCTCTATTGTCTGTAAGAGCACAAAATGCTTGTTCAGAGTGGTTTGAAAATGTAAGCATTTCTTCCTTCTGTAATATGTTATGCTTGCTTAACGCTTTCAAAGCAATGTTCCTGTTACGTGCAATGAGAGGTTACCCAAAAGTTAAGAAGATAATTACTCAAGCATTGGAGCATTATAAGTCAGAGATTAATCTACCATTATTTCAGTCTTATTTAAGATTGGCATTAATATTATTGTTATTAATACTCAGGATAAATTTAAGAACTTTATTGTATTCAGGCACTGAATATGATTTCATAGCCATAATGCTGGGTCCTCTGACTTCCTATAAATTTCCTGCTGTTCCATTCCAGCAAAATTTCTTTTCCATTTATGTAGACTTGCCAGGATAACATAATAACATAACATAACATAACATAACATAACATAACATAACATAACATAACATAACATAACATAACATAACATAACATATGAACTCATATAAATCATCTAAGTCATGTACTGTTAGAAGTGAACTGTTAACATCAGAGGTGTAAGTCCTAGTAGGAGTAAGAGCTATCAGTAGGATTTTTATGCCTTGATTCCAGTCTGATTATCTAATTCTGATTTTGCACCAAAGTACGCCGAAGTGTGCATCATATATACACACATATATATATACAACTATCCAAACACACATACAGAGAAATAGCTACAAAATAACTACAGGTAAAAGACTTTTTCTTGAAAGGGATGTGAGTTTGAATGTGACACTGTACAGCTGTGTGGCTGCTGCTGTGGAAACTGGTAATGGATAAATACTTTCTCCCCATATTCCACTGCTCTCAGCTGTATCAGTGAGGATAAAAGGGAAGGATTTCCCTGGTAAACATCCAGCTCTTCAAGCTCTGACTTCCCTAGAGTAGGAGCCTTCTTAAATTTTTGAATACAAGAAATGTCTGTGTATGTGCAGTTTATTCTGGTGCATAACCAAAACCTCCAGGGATTAACAGAGTACAAATACTAATGAATTATAAACCATGAAAAGCAAACAAGATAGCTTCAGAGATCACAAAATCATAGAACACCCTCAGTTGGAAGAGACCCATCAGGGCCCTGCACGAGACACCCCAGGAATCCCACCCTGTGCCTGAGAGCACTGTCCAAATCCTCTGTGGACTCTGACAGCCTCAGGGCTGTGAGCACTTCCCTGGAGAGCCTGTTCCAGGGCCCAGCCACCCTCTGGCTGAGGAACCTTTTCCAAACTAAACCTCCCCTGACTCAGTTTCATGCTGTTTTCTCCAGTCCTGTCACTGGTTACGAGAGAGTTGAGATCAGGACCTGCCCCTTTGCTTCCCCTGGTGAGGACATTGAAGACCAAAATGATCCAGGTCATCTCTCCCTGTTCCCCTGACAGACCTATGGCAATATGAAAAATCCCCTTTACTTCTCAGAGCCCATGCAGAATTTGGCTTTAGCTGCTGTCATGAACTTATACTTTATATGTTTGCAATGGAAACATAAAAATTATCAACTGACATATTTTTCTCTTGGTTAAATGTTGTTCTCCCAGGTGAGAGGCTGAGGCAAAGGTAAAGGCGTCAGGCTGACTCAGGAACTAAGGGAATGTTGATGTGGCTGTGAGGCTGATATCAACATAAAAACCTCTGGGATTTTACTGTCTTGACAATTTATGATACTTTCCTGGCAGGTCAGCAGGCTGGGAGCTTGTTTAGAGACCATGCTGCAGAACTGATGAAAAGTGAACAGCATCTTTGTCTCTGAAGTCTCACTTTGTTATACCTTTTTTGAAATTACAATTCATTCTGCAAAGAAAGAGCTAAAAAAATAATAAAAAAAATCCAGATAGATAGAGAGCAAGGGATCAGAAATAAAAATCCTTGTTTCATTCTTTAAAGCTATTAAGCATAACATAACAACATGAGAGACATCTTAATATCTAAAACATCACTTATTTGTTATAAATGATCTGCTGAACACTTTCAGTGTAAGCAGACTTGAAAATATCTGGAGTGATTTTGTTAGCTTCAAGTTTATTACAGGGTTTTACTGCTGGATCAAGAATAGGGTACAAAGGAAATTAGAGTTGCTATTGCTCCATGTTAATATATTACTATTAATCTAATAAATATATAAACATTTCTTTTGTATTTGACAACAAGGAAAGATTAACAACAAAAATCAATGGTGTACAGTGAATAATAGGATAATGTAGGCAGGAAGAAATATCTGGAGGACATCTTTAGCTCAAAACAAGATAAATTTTGATCACACTAGAACTGAAACGTAAGTGGAACATGTTTCATGTTGCAAAGCTTGTCTGTACTGATGGTACTGAAAAGGTGGGGTCCAGATGAGAATTCCACTGCTGTGTGGGGCACTCAAGTCCCTTTGTGTGTCTAGTCTTGAAGCCATCCTGAGTGACTGGCTCCGTGCTTTTAGGCAAATTGAACCCTAGTCAGGTGTAGAAACTAGAATTGATTAGGTGTTAGTCAATGAAATATTTTTGGTCTTTAAATTCCCTTTTTGAGCTGTTTCAGGACCAGGATAGAATTTCTAGTGGATCACTGTTTGAATCATCTGGTCCACTTCAGTAGCACTAGAAGAGAAGGGGAACAAAGAAAAATTGTCACTCCTTGTGTCACTTAAGTAATAGAAATATTGGAACAAAATCTGTTGAGTAACGATATTCTGACCTCCTGTAACTCAAAGGAAATTTTGTCATTGAATTCTCTAGGACTTTGCTTCTCCCTTCATTTCATTTGAATAAATATTCATTTCATCCTTAATACATCTTTAAATTAAATAGTCAATTTGGCAAAAATGTATAAGGTGCAAAATGTAGACTCATCTGCGCTCTACTGATGTTACTTGCTTGCCCAAGCAACAGAGCTATTTTAAAACTACATTTTTCCATCTGTGAAGAGATTATTAGGGATCTCTAAAAATATGCAAGGACTGTCATATTTGTTGGTTCAGTGGTGTTCAGTCCTTGTTCCACTGAGTGTTTGGCCAGCATTCATGTAAAGATAATTTTATTGATGTCTTATGTTTAATGTGCATATAAGAAAGAAATTTACAGTCTATATAAAAGATTTGAATATCTCAATCTTGCTGAAGTAAGTATGAAACATTACTGCAAACTAATTTGGGTGATCTTTATGGGTGACTTTATGTTTTTACAATGTATCTTTAATTATGACTAGGGTGGAATGAAACGATATGGCTTTAGCATCGGTCTCTGTCATCCTAGAGAGGAAACAGATTCTGTTCAGTTTCCTCCTGAGTATTCAAACCCCCTCTCTGCCCAACACTCTTTGCAAAATTGGTGGTATGGTTCTGCATGGTGTCCCTGGGATTCTCTCTCTCTCTCTATTTTTTTTTTTTTTTTTTTTTTTTGGCAGAAAGAAAGATTCCCACCTCTCAAGTCAAAGAGCTGGAGCTCTGAATTACTCTTTGGGAGTGTGCCCCTTTCTTCTCTCTTTGCACTACGGCAGTAATTTAGTATGACTTCTCTCCTAATTCAGGAACCTCCTTTAGCTGTCCAAAGGAAACTGAGACTACCCAGTGAATGGCTCCAGAAGGGGATGTTGAATTTTTTTTCCTTTTCAGAGGTCACAAAATAGTAAAGACAGTTCTGCTGAAAAGGAATTGTAAAATCTCTGAAATTAATAAAAAAAGTCTTTATTTTCAAAAGGCCAAGCAACTCAAGTATTGATGTTTGCTCTAGCACTGTGAGAATAAAAGACTTTGAAAGGAAAAGGAACACAGCATGTAGACTTTTGATAAACACTGTGAAACAGTTTAAATCCAAACAGTGAAAACTAATAAAGGTAAAGATATATACTGATTTCAGAAAAAAACCAAAAACTCCTAAACCTTGAACTCCTCCACAAAGATTTTTTTTCTAAATATTGCCCTAAGCTCTATTCAAATAAGATATAGAACTGAAGTGGTACAAAAATAAAATATCAGAGAGATCAGCTCATATGGAACAAACCATTTAATTACTGCAGGTGAGGGATTTGTGTTGCTGCTCCTTGGTTTGACATCCCAGCACAAACCTCTTTCCATGAAGAAAAGAAAACCAATCAAACAAAAATGAGCTCTAGGGAATTTTAAGTAATGGCTACTCCTTGTCAGGTCACGAGAAGGGGCAGCCAGAAGGGAAGGGAGAAGAGTGGAAGCAGCAGGTACATTATTGACCAGTTCTGTTTACAATAAGCAGCTGTGAGCAATTTATACAGAATTTAAGGGTGGGAATCCAGGCTTAGTAAATGAGCTCAGATGAAGACCAGATAAGACATATGGGCCAGTAAGAAAGAAAAGGGATATATGAACTCAATATTAGAAGTAAACAGTTAAGATTTGATCTTTCTATAGCAAGATCTGAGACTTCATAAAATTTTTGGGTCAATTTCAATTTTCTCCATGGAGAAGTGAAATTATTTTAGAAATGGGGTTTCCTTGCTGCATATTTAGATGTTCAGAGTGATTTTCTTATTTCCTGAGTTCTCTGAGATTTCTGTTTTCTGTCTTGATTCTGACATATAAACGCCTCAAAACAGATGATCCAGAGCTCAGCTCTGCCATTTACAATCAGTCCTCAGGGAGAATCCCTTTGGCTCACAGCCTTTAGCTGCCACTGAAGCACTGGCAATCCAACCAGTGCTTTAGGCAGTAGTTCCTCAATTTTCAATGCAAAAAAGAGACATTTTATTCCTTGTCTGCAGCATCAGTTCCCTGCAATTGATGTCTGCCTTTAACACTGCCTGAAACAAAAAACCTAAATAGATTCCAGTGTAAGATAGAAAATGCCTACATTAATTAAAAGGTTATATGATAAATTGCAAATGACCAAACCATATGGCAGTTTGACATAAGGGTGGGCTAAATTTCACATTCAGTGCAGCTGATTTGTACCATTGCTGATGGATCAGTTTTCCTTTTTCCCCTGGGTCTCAGCCAAGCACTTGGTCACCCACTTTCCTAAAGTCAGGCCATGTGTTTGGTTAGTCAGACTGGGGTGTTGGAAGTGTAGTTGAAAACAAATCCTCTTTTGTGGATTGGTGAGTGCTTTTAATCAGATGGCCTTGTGGAAATCTCTGGGAACACACAGCTGAGAACAGGAGGAGAGGCTGACCCACCCCTTTTTCCAGGAACCCATCCATGCACTGGGTTAAGCCAGTCATGAAACTGCATCCCCACAGTGAAAAGATTAGCTAGCCAGCTAACAAGAACTTTATATTTAAAGAAGTCAGGTTCTTAAACTCTAATGAACTCCCATAGATTTTGATGAGACTTTAATCAAACTATGCATCTTGAATCTCTTGCTCTAAGTTATTATATCGTTTTTCTCTCCAACAAGGCCTGGTCTGATAAATACATTTTATTAAGGAAAATTTGCTTTAGTGTATCAGTAAGACAGATTAAAAAATAAAGTGATTAAGTTATTTACAGCTCATAAAAATAAATCCAAACCAAAGACAAGGACTTTTCTAACCTGTGGGGAATGGCACACACATTTTGTTTTGATGTAGCAACATTCTTTCTGCTTGTGGATCTTCAAGAAACTATTAAAAAAAATCCTGTTGTGATGCAGTGCCGTCACGAGGGAGATGCAGTGATCACCATGGAGTCAAAGAGGGAGAAGAGAAAGTTTAATTTTTCTTACAGCTTATATAGATTTCTAGAAAAGACACCACATTGGAAGATTGAGGTTCAACCTCTTCAATTCCACTGGTCTTAGAAAGTGTCCATCAATTGTCCTTTCTACATTCTAGAAAGAAATGTAAACAAGATAAAGAATATTAACAAATAAAATGTTACATGAAATTTCTGACTCCAAGAACTCGAAGGCTGAAAAACAAAACAACATCCTGTAGTTAAAGTTAACCTTAAATTTGTCAGACTTTCCTTTGCAATACCTGTCATATAACAGCACAGGCAAATAAAAAAAGCCAGTGTTTCTGTGTGAGTAGCTTTGCTTTGGACTGGAATTTTCCAGCATCTTTAACACAGAAATAGCACAAAATCTGATGGTATTATACTAACACCTTAATTCCTGAACGCTGGGTTGCCATTCAGAAATAAAGATATGAGCTAATGTATTCTCTTTTGCCTTACATACTGAAGAGCCACTGTAAAGTAAAGCTGATAATATGGAAGTAGAATTGCAAGAACTCTGTTTTGGCTTAATTGTTAAGATTCAGGACACATGTGACATAATCTGAAAATAATTCAAACTGAACAAATACTACGAATAATTGAAGGATGTGTGAATAAGAGGTGGGTGGAGAGCTGCTATTAGTTCTATTTCTCCATGGCTGGCCTTAGACCTACTGAGTGTACACAACAGAGCATGTTCTTACTCCTTGGTATGGGAGTTAGCTATGAAATCTATACATAATTGGAGACTATCCACAAGGGATAGGTCATCATACAAGGAAAGATTTTTTTGACCAGAAAAATATAAAGTAGGTACAGTGTAAGGTCTTTATTTTAGAGATTCATTGAATAATTTGTTCTGTAGTGGTTGTGTAGCAACAACAACAAAAAAATCTTTAGTATTACTGTTGCTCTTGAGACAAGCATGAATTATTAGGGTGGAGAGGTCATGCAAAGATATAATACAGCTATTAGAAGGCATTTTTGAAACAACAAGTAAGATTTTAAGATTTTACATAAACCTTAAGATGGCCTGATGTAAAACCATGTATGTAAATCACATATCAAGCAGAGTCTATAAAAAGTCTCTTTGAGTAATTGGGGAAATACAAAACACACTTTAAAAGATTAATCAGCAGAGCTTGGTTTATTTAATCTTGTGAGAGGGAAATTAATTACTTCATGTAAGTAAGTACATTTTGGTATGAGAGGAAAACATTTAACAGTAGCAATAAAGTAGAAATATTTATGTTAGATGATTATTCTGGCAGAAAATCATATAGACAAACATATCACAGATATGTTTACACCAAAAATTAACTGATATCACAAGCACTGAAACAGCTTCCCAAATAAGACAGATAAGGTCTGAATGCTGCATTACTACAACATGAAGCTAATTAAACTTATGAGGAAAAATGATAGGAGAGAGGTAAAGCCAGAATAAAAAATTGAAATCTCTGCGAGGAAGTTATGGATTTTTAATGTGTTGATATTCCCCAAAATGCAGGCAGGAGGATATGAAAGGATGCATAACTATGATTTATATGGTAAATCCAAATTACTGCTGTTTTTCTCCCAAGGCCAATAATATCACTTCTGTCTTTTGAATAACGCGTTTGCCATTAATTCTTCCATTCCTCCTTTAGAAAGAAGATGAGAGGCAAAGCTGAAGACAAGACACTGAGTGAAGAGTCCTACTGCTTTTAGTGCAAATGAGAAGCGTCTCTTGATCATGATCAGTGAGATTTGCTCACAGAAACCTTGCTACTCACTGGATTTTCCCACTAGTGGTTTGCTTGTATTTATTTCTATGGGGATCTTGGTTCACCCTACAAATCACCTGCTGTTGCAGAAGTGTAATATGTTGATGTTAACAGCAAAAGAGACATAGCACAAGTCTCTTACTAATTTGCACCAATGTGAGCAAGGCATGAAATATTTCCTTAGCTATGTTTAGGAGCTTTCTGAGGGATGATTTTTTTCTCAATAACTTTAAATGGTTACATCCTCTATTGTCTTTGAATTAGAAACACCATAGATTTCTTAGGCTTTTTTCTGGTTTTGGAATACAGTGTTTTGTATCATTTAATCCTTTGTGATCTGATGGTTGTGAAGGCAGAAGGGGTGAGAAAGACTTGGAGTAGATGTTTGAAGGACTCATCAGACTGCAAGCGTGAAGGATTAGCACTGATGATCTATGAGTCATACTCATCTTTTGTTCTTGCTTCATTTAAATCAGTCAGTTTTCAGGACACCCACAGCTCTTTGTTTAATAAGGGTTAGCAGAAGCAGTCAATAATTAACTTAAAAACGATCAGTTAGAGAAAAATAAGGACACAAATTACAACCATAAACATGCGGCTCAGGTGTAAAACTTGCAAATTTTTTTGTATCTGGAAAAAAACAAGCTGTGTACAAGAGATTTGATTATAAACCCATCAACTCAGTACCTGATGCTGTACATAATAAGAAGTGATGAAGTGTGACGGCAGCATATCTGGTACATTATCATAGTAATTTGTAGACACACTGGCTGGAGAAATGTATTGAGTTATAAGGCTGCCATATCTTGGTGAAGAAAAGAGCTATGAGGGTGTTTAAGGGTGATTAGGGCTTTTAGAAATCACTGCCTTTGCAAGGCTGCACAACATGCTCTTCAACAGCATGATAGTGGCTCTACACCAGTATGAGCAAACTAGCACCTGTCATAACTATTAATTTTCCTTCTTTCTTTCTTGATGAACAAAAATAAATGTGATTGAGTATGTACTTCAAGATTAGTCTTTGCCCAAAATGTACTGCAGCTAACACAATAAAAGATTTAGAACATAATAAATGAAAAAATAATTTTATCATCTTAAAATTACAGTCCTTTTCTTCTAGCTCCATTTCCCCCCAAAATTTCAAAGTTCTGAGGAAAAGTAGGAATGTAATGTTATCCAACAATTCCCTGTAAAAATATTTCACTCTTTATTATTGCACGTTAATGTCTGTGACAGAAACAAATCTAACGGAAGTGAAGCATGGCCATTTGTAATTCCAAGCCTAGGCCAGATATTAAAGATCAAACGAGGTATAAAGATGGCATATTACCCAGCTGGTTTTGTACCTTCTCATTTAGCCTTATATTTTGCAAAATGTCTGAAGGATGCTGTTGTCTCTCTATTGTGAAGCAATTCTTAGGCAGAGTTTCCCCTACGTTGTTTCTCTGTATGGCTCCACAACATGGTACAATAAAGTCTTACCAAGAGAAAGTCCAACCAGTAAAGATTTGGCAAACATACTCTGGCTCATTTGTACCCAAAAGGCTCATGGTGCCCATCAGTTCCTAGTTCATTTGAAGCCAGCTCCATGAGGAGCAGCATATGGCTTTTACATGGCTGACGTCACTGAAGTGAATCCGTGTTTACACTCAAGACAATCAGATCAGAATTTTTTCTTAGTATTCCAGAAGTGAAAATCCCCAGACATCATAAATAAATTTTCTATACAAGCCCCTAGTACCTCAGAACGCTTCATCTCAATAAAACATAGTCATGAATGTCAAGAAATGACAGATTGTCAGTCTCTAAATAACCAGTTTAGGCCACAGCAGCGCTTGTCTCCTTAGTGTGAGTTTCTTTACTAAATGCAAGTAAGTAGGTTACCATAAGTCCTATTAACTGTTTTAGGAACAGTATAGGGACCAGTTAATAAATCACTGAGCCCCAATTCTCTCTCTCATCTCTCCCTTTTATAATACTGCTTGTGCTGCTGGAGAATAGTGTAAGAAATTAGCAGAGGCCTTAAAGTGGATCATGTGGGTTGAAAAGTCGTCATTAAATATATTCACCCAGAAAAACTGTCAGCTGGAATATGTGCATGAACGAGACAGAGGACCACAGGCAGACAAAGCAGGATTTCAGAGAGAGAAAAGTTTTCCTATGCCAGTGCTAAAGGTTTACTGTATTTACAGCTCATGGTAGTTGGTGCTCTAACTGAAGATATTAAGGATTATTTTGACCATTTAAAACTCACATATAAAGCTGGTATTGTGGGGGAAAATAAAGCATTTCTATGTCCTTGGAATCTTTAATTTATATTGTCCCCAAGTCAGGAGACTTTTTTTTAATTTCAATATCACCAACTCTTCTTTTGTTAATGGATAACACAGTTTTCTGTATCAAAAGCTGAGCTGAGAGTAACAGGAGACAAATGGAAGGAGGGAAAAGGAAAAGGAAAAGGAAAAGGAAAAGGAAAAGGAAAAGGAAAAGGAAAAGGAAAAGGAAAAGGAAAAG
>VZUI01068883.1:0-13387 GCA_013401135.1 Cettia cetti | reverse complement strand
CCCCCCCCCCCCCCCCCCCCCCAAAAAAAAAAAAAAAAAAACCAAAAATGGAGAAGGCTTTTAAAAATGTATTATGTATTTATTTGGCTTCAAAGGACCTTACAGACTTCTCTCCATGGTGGTTACAGGAATGCCTCTCACAGTGGATCAGCTCAGGCAGTACTGCAGCAGCATAAAGACAAATGTCTCTCACATCAGGATGGTTTTGGAGTGTACTCAGGGATTTCACGTGTAACTGCCTGAGTTGCACAGGGAAAACGCAAATCTCTAGAAACTTTTAGAAGTTTTCAGTAAATCCAGTGAGTGAATCTCTGTTCTTAGTCCATGAATATTTCTCCAAAGCCCATCCTTGTCAAACAATCGACTTTAAAACTTCCTGTTCTGTCAAGCCAAGTTTATTTTAGGGAACAGCTTCCCAAAATCCCTAGGTTTGCAGGTGCCAGCTGTGAGACATCCACAGAGCCCAATTCTGTTTTAATAATTAATATCAGTACTATGTGATAACAACAATTCCAATCTGAGAGGCTCAGAGTGATTTGCAAATACTAATTAAGCCTCCAAACATGTTGTGAGTGTTCCCACATTACCAGTGAAGGAAGAAAACTCTGTCCTCTGGTCACTTTATACAGAAAAGTGACAAATCTGTGGGATTTGTCAAGAAAGAGTGTCAAGAACCCTAAAATTCCAGTTTTGTACTGCCAGCACAAAGCCATCTTGTGTTCCTGGGGTTTTGTTAATTTTTTTAAACTATTTTCAGATTTTACAACATTTTCTGGAACCATATGGGTAGATAAAGGCAGAAATTCTCCATCATAAACTGGTTGTTTATGATAACCAGATTATTTTGCATCTGTTCTTCTCTGAAGCTGAGGAAAGAGTGAAGATGAGCACCATGCCACTGCAGTTACCAGCACTGCCTTGTGAGATCTTGTAAAATTTAGAACTATTTTTTAAAACTCTCCATGCTCAAAATGTCTAATTGGGCTGCTTTTTAAACTCTTTTTGTTTTCCCAAATTAAGTGATACAGCAGATTAAAAAAAAAATACTGGGGAAGGAGAAGAGGCAATTTTTTTGTTTCTTTTTAAACTATCAGGTGGAATCAGGTGTGTGTTCTGCTGACCAAGTGGCATTGTTGCTAGTAAAGGGACTGAGCTGGGGACAAAGATTTGCCTTTTGATCTCCTTGTTGAAAGGTACTCACATATGACCCTCTGGTCTCAATGAAGATAATTTCTTTGCATCTCTAAGTCAAAGACCTGAGAGTCAGTCCAAACTTGGGACACAGAAAATCTCAGATCAGAAACTAACAGAATAATCAATGACTCAAAATCTTCATCAAATGACTGATGACAGTGCTGATAGCATTCCTTCTCTTCATTTTGGTTTGTTTTGGTTTTGGCTTGTACACCACAAACCTCCCTCAGTCCATCTGTGGAGGATGCCAAAAACCCAGAAATACCAAGTATTTTGTTTAGGCACTCTGAAATCATGTACGAACAAGCATGAGGTAGCTCAATTAACAGGGCTGCACTCCCAAAGATGTAACAAGCATTCCTGAAGTGCAGGCAAAGGCTTTCAGTGCTGATCAATCATTTCCCATCCCTTCCCAAAGAAAACAGAGCTGGTGCCACCTGGCAGAGGGCCAGCACTCCCAACTGTGAAATTCCAATAAGGGGCTGGTTGATAAGTAATGCAATAGAATTTAATTCTGGGATCTTTGGCATCACCGAGCTGAAGATGGAAGAGCAAGTGGAACTTCCTTAGCTGTTAGCAACAGAATGTTGCCCTCCTCCACAGCAAGCCTTGCCACAGGGACAGGCCTGTCAAATGTAAACCACCACAGATGTCAACCTATTGATATTAGGTCATTGCTTCCCCTTTCTGATATTTTCTATGTACCTTCTTCTCCTTTCTAATTCTTCCAGAGCAATAGCCTCTGGGTTTTTTTAAGCCTCCATCCAATATTCCCCACCAGTGCATCTGGTCCTTTTAATTTGACCACTTCATCTGAAAAGCAGCCCCAGCCTTGGAATATCTCTGCACTCACCTGACAGCTACAGCAGCAGGGCCAGAAATTATAAATTACTCTATTGTGCCCCAAAACTGGCAGCCCAGGCTGCTTGCTGATGCATTAACCTACAGCGAATGCTCCTGTCTTGGCCATCCATGTGCCAGACTGGAGCTGAGGTGAAAGAGCAAGCCTGGCCAGAGCCAGTCTTTTACTGGGCTCAGTGTAGGCATGCCAAAGGGAACACCCCAAGGACATCAGGTTTGCCAGCTTGCCCTACTCTAGGATATCAGTAGGTTTTTTCATAGCATTTTAAATGTATAAAGAAGCTGCTCTGGCACAACTGAGCTGGGGTTGGGGCTGCAAAAAGCAAGAAATTTTCACATCTGTCAGATTAATTTAAATGAGGTTGGTTAGTCAGAGCAGTTCAGTGGTTTGGAAAGTAAAAATAAGTCCTCAAGAGATGAGTGATGCCTCAGGGAAATTGATGATAAACAGACTTACCAGCAGGCTACACAATTTACTGCAACACAGCAATCCATGAGTGTGAAAGCCGTGTGTGTATCTGTGTGTGTGTAATTTGTGTGTGTACACACACGTTCACAAGTCAAACTCTAGAGAAAGAGCAAGAGGTCTTTTATCCATTAAGTCATTGGAGCTGAATGGATTTAAGCAGCAGGTTGATAAATTATAGCCTCCTTTGCTTGCTCAGGTGCCTCCACACAGACTGGTGGCAGTGTCCTGGGCAGGGGACGAGTGGCAGTGTCATGCCTGGCCCTATCCACAGACAGCCAGCAGGCCTGAACTGCCATTTGCTACCCTGAATTTCCTGCTCTGTCCTCCTTTGGTCATTGAAGGAATCCTTCAATGTGCAGCTTTTAAGTCAATCCTGCCTTAACAGTTTTTCCATCATCTTGATGTCTTGACCTAGGTATATGTTTGAAGCATCCATATAATAAATATCACATTTTATATTGTATTTAGCTATTATATTTTACCCACACCAGGAAAATGTAGCATTCACTTTTCCCAGCATTTTAGAGTATGCTTTGGAAGCCCAAGAAGCCCAGGATGATTTCCCTTTCTCTCTACCTGAGCATTTCTTTTTCAGCCCAAGTCCTCCTTTGACTGGCTTTTCTGAATGTAGCACCATAAAGAAGCACATATTGCCAGGATTAAAGAAAGTGGGTTCACTGCAGAGTTCAAGCATCAGCTGTTGATCTTTGTTCCTGTACTCTGTCATAGTATTACTGCAGCCCCTAAATAACACAGGACTGAATTGCCAAACTAAAAACACATCATTTGTACAGATTCTCTGTGACAAAAATAGTAGGACACAAATGATTGGGTAATTCAGCTTCTAGTGCTGCACAGAGTAGATCAAGCACCAGATCAAGCACCAGATCAAGCACCAGATCAAGCACCAGATTGTAATCACCAGTATGAGTAACCAGACATAAACTGGTCTAACAGGGATCAGAACCTGCCCCACAGAGTTCACACTGCTGTCCCTGTTCATTTTCTCTGCACCAAGGGTGAGGCAGGATGTGGTGCTGGGCAAGGATATGTGCTAGGGAAGGTCTCACCAGAGCCACAGCTCCAAAGGGGCCTTTCTTCACATTATCAGAGTCTCTGACAAGGGCTAAAATGGCCCAGAAAGAATGAAGTTTGAAATACGCGGGAAATGTGGTTGCAAATTTTGTATGTTACAGAAAATCAAACAACACCCAGAGTAAATTAATCCTGTATTATTTGGAAGTAAAACACACATGAAGGTCACACTGGTCAGTATATTGTGACAGCCACATTTTCAAAAGCCACTCTGACGTGCCAGTGTATCCTGTGCAATCCCAACCTCTGTCCCCAGTGCAGGTGGAACCTCACTTCATAGGAGAGACTCCCATCCTACTTTCATTAAAGATACATGAAAGACTTAGCAAATTCAGAGACTTTCCTGAAAACATGGTCCTGTGATTTATTTCAGGTATGAGATTTGGTCCTGTGATATATTTCAGGTATGATTTCATTTTAAAATGGAAGCATTAATGGTATAGACAGAATATATAGTGCAAAAAGTTTCTGACAGTGCAAGAAGGGAGCTTTGAGTATACAGAGGATCAGGAGTAATTACTTTTTTGGTTATTCTGATTTGATTTTGCTATTGATTTGCTGGTTTTGACGAAGACCATGTAAACTGAGCTGTAGTACAAAACCTCTAAATAAGCTCCTGCCTGGAAGCGTGCTGGAATACATCTTGCTCATAGTCCCTGCCTCTTTCACTAGGGAATTTTTTCTGTGAGTAGTTGTTTAGAAATTGTTCTGCCAGGAGCTGACTTTTGGCCGTGTGCTGCATGCAACCTTTTCACACAATAAATTTAAGAGAAGGTAACCTCATTATGCAATTGTTCTTGTGAACATTAGGAAAACTATTAAAATTTGATGTGATCATTTATCACAAGCATAGTTATTACAAATACTAACACAACAGATGTGATTATAGTTTACAAGTCAGTGCTACATGGGAGGATGAGATGTTGGCAATTGTTTGTCACACTTGGCTTAGTATTAATTTTTATTAAATAATATTATAAATGCATCATTTTGTTTTTTTCCACTGTGCTCCCAGATGGATGTTTGTCTTCTAATAGCTCACTGTTTAAGTTTTCTAAATAGTTGTAACTTATAATATTAAAATGGGTAAACTACCAAATAATGCCAGATATTTCACCTGCTCCACATGTCAAGCCCAGTTTGATACAAAGAATTGGTTGTGCATTTTTCAGAGTGCAGGACACGGTGGACAAGTTAATCAGCTTTATAACAAAATGTTCCTGCTGGCTTGATGCTAGAAAATATTGCTTCTGAAAGGGGATTATTTATTTATTCACAACAAAAACCCAACAGTCCTATCATATGGTTTCCTGTCAGATATGCCATGTCAGTCAGGCATGCTCTGTTAGCCAAGACATTTGCCTGCCCCTGTATCATCTATGAAAATCTCTGTGTTCTGTGTTTACCTTTTGGACACTTCTTTTAGACATATTTGCTAAAATCCAAATGCTACATAAATCAATAATAAGTGAGACTTTGTGCAAACAGGAACAGAAGATGGGGTGTCTGAGCATAAGCCTGGGACACGTGACTGACAGTTCATCATTTCCTACCTAGTGATCTATAGATAAGCTTAGTTTTGCTTTCACCTTACTACCAGCTTATATGCAGATCAAAAATACCTCTCCTACACTCATTTATAGTGACTCTTGCACTCAGCTGATCTAATAGCTTTATTCATCAGATACTATCAAAAACATGCAGCTAAATAACAGTACTTCAAAAATTACCAGTGTTCATTTCCAAGGCCCTAATGTTACCTTTAAATAACTCTAGAGCAGAAACATTATCACTGTCAAGTGATAATCCATTTAATTTAGGATTTTGAATCCTTAGTGGTACCTGTAACTCCAGCATTTTCCTACCCTACTTCTTCTACCTTGTTTCCAAAAAAAGTTGCAATGTGCAAAACGTGGAGGTTCTTGAATGCTGTCCTTAAAATGAGGATAGGGATGAGCCCAAATACCAGGCAGATGGAAAATTAAATTTAAGGGTGAATGGAAATACCTCTTCATATACCTTTGAGTTGCTAGGATAAAATGGAGCAGGTACCTCTCAGTATGGGGCTGTCTTTGAGAGAGCTGAATTCATTGCACTGCTTAATCCAAGGAGAGGAGAAACACAGCAATTTATCAAAAGCATAAAACAGTATTTTCATCCTGCTGCTCTCCACTCACACAGCAAAAAACCCGTGAGCTGTTTACAGGAAGCACAGATAGGATGGTGCCCAGGATCTCCAGGGAGAGGAACGAAACTGGGCTCTGTCCTCGAGTGTGCAGCCCCTGCAGCCTGTGGCACCAGGGCTCCCACCCTGCCAGCCCTGCCCTGCCTGTCACTGTCACCTCCAGAGCTCACAAGCTGTGCACAGGAACACGAGTGCTGAGTGTCCACGTGCTGAAATCCACGATGCCTCGTGAGGCAGAGGGGTCAGCTGCGCCTCCCCATAGCTTCTGTGAAGACAATCAATTATCAGCTTTTACACCTTAGATGAGTTTTAAGGTTTTAGCCAAGTTTTTTTCCTAATTTTAACTACTGCAGGAGATAGAACTACAGTAGCTAAGCTACTGCTTTCACTTACCACAAATACTGGAAAACCCAAATGATAACTTTTGGAGGAGAGACAGAGAGAAGGCTCCCTGGCCTCAAGATGTGGCATTCACTTGGAATACAGATGACCTAAGATCCTGTCCTGGTACCAAACTAAACACAGCAGAAGGTTCAGCCTGGGTTTTACACATCCCTGTCAGCCCCACATTCTGACTCAAATGGTATTTAATTCTTTCTGTAGAAAGGAAACTGTTGAGCTGAGTTTGACAGCAGCACCTACACTCAATTGACCTTGTAAGGCAAGTTCAGCCCAAATATTCACACCCTTAAAAACCAGACAGGAGGTGAGAAGACTGACCAATCTCTTACCAAGGTTTCATTCATTACCAAGCACTTTAAAATATGTTTTGTCAGCCACCTAGGGTGGAGTATTGAGCACACTGCCCTAGAAAAACCACAAACAGATATTTACATAATTTCCAAATCTGCCTGTTTTGCAGCCAGTCCCTCATCAAGCACAGCTTGAGGAGACCCTTTTGGCCACTGGCCACTCCTCTCTCCCAGCTGCCCCCAGTTTGAGCCCCACCTGCAGAGACTCCCCAGGCACCCTGGGGACACCCTGGCCATGCCAGCAGGGCTGGGGGCCCGTGCCCTCCCTGGATTGCCCAGGGCCCTGCCTCACCTGCCTTTGGCACAGCCAGCAGTGCCTCTGTGCTTTGAAATGCACAGGTAGGGGCCAGGATGAAGAGAGGGCTCCAGCTTTATGGAAATGTTATGAAAAGCTCTTCAAAAATTGCTTCTGGGGTAGTAAAAAAAGAAAGGGGAAGGGAGTATTGTTAACAAAACAGAGCCCCTTGAGACATATTTTATTTGCCAAGCAATGTACACAAAAACCAGATTAATTAAAGTTACATTCATATATTTTAAACAGCCTTAAATTATTCATTTCCATTTTAAAAATATATGCAAGCACAGTTTCTTCGGCAATAAATTTTTAAGATGGTGGGACATTTTACATCATGCTGTCCTCTGGAGACTTCCTTGCATCTTAGGTTGTTCATGAAGCCAGGAATAGTGGAATAGGAAGGACAATATTAAGCAAGGCATTTCTGGATCTGGACTCCCTGGGCACAAGCTCCAGAAGTGGGAAGAGGGACCTGGAGCTGGCACACGCTCCAGGGAGCAGGGCCAGAGTCAAGAGCCCTTCCACAGGGATGCCCACAGCAGGTTTGCTACCACAGGCAGCTGCTGCAGGCTCCCTCTGCAGAGTGCAGGAGCTCAACACAAAGTTTTTTGTCAAAAGCAGAGAATTCAAATTCTCCTTCTCTGCTGCTGTGACCCCTGTGTGAACCTTCCAAACCCAGGTGTTGAGCTTGCCCTCAGTGCCACCCTGCAGAACAAGATGATGTCTCCACCACTCCCCTGAGACATTGAACTGGTGCTGAACAGAACTTCCCTGCTTAAGCTACAGGGCAACTCCTACATAAACATTTCCTACTGTCTCTGTGGACAAATCAAGTCACCCTTTCACAGGACAGCATCACTTTCCATTCTAAAATTGTACAAAGCAAGTGGTTAAATAGACCAGCGGTTAAATAGACCAGTGGTTAAATAGACAAGCTGTCAAATAGACAAGTGGTTAAATAGACCAGCCACAAATTTGCCCAGAATTTCTAATTCAATGCTTCACTTTTCAAGCTGCAAATTGAGTGAAGTTTTACATGCTGGTGATGTACAGAAAAGTCTTCATAGGTTGAGATTTAAGTCACCAAGTTCTTGTAATTTTTTCTCAAAAATGGAGGACAATAAAAAGCATCTAACCTGCCCCTCCCCAACTCCAGAGTGAGCAGAATGTGCAGTGAAGCACTGTCAGAATTGGTGCTTGATGTGGAGAACAGCCACTGAAGATGCAGCTTGAAGGTTTTTGACAATTAAAGCTCTACCCTGCTCTCCTCTGGTGAAGCTGATGGGAGGTTTGCCTGAAATTGGTTTTGTGAAGCCAACAATGTGAGACTTCCATGAATATTTTAAAGTAAAGGAGTTGGAATACTCTAATGATCTTATGTAAATCTAGTCTAAGAAATTCATTGGTAATATTTTGAATGGGTCATTAGGCAGGGGAGAAAAGGTTGGAAAGCAGCCTGAAAAAGAGAACATTTTCAAAAGCCAAAATACTACCCAAATGCTTCAGAGCCATCCAATTAATCTAGCTTGGGGAAGCCAAAGGAGAGCAAAGTGACAGAGCATCAAATACATGAGTAACTATAGGCAGATGCTCCAGTTTGTCAGGAGGCAGCAGGAAGTCAGTAATGCATAGTTACCATGCATAAATGCTGAACTTCAACCCTATACACATTTAAAAATACCTGTGATTTAGCATTTTGCTCCTTATCATTAGTGCTAAAAACATAAGTCCTGCAAAAATTCCAGATGAAACCAGAGTATGAAGCGTGGTGGTGCTACACTGGTGAGAGTGTCAGTACCCTGGCTCACCTAAAGCCTCACCACTGCACAGGCTGCTGCAGGACACTTGTTTGCTTAGCTGTTCAACTAATTTTTTTTTTTTCTGTGAAACAGCACAAATTTTTCTTAAGAAATTGATTTTTTGCAAAAAAACAACAAAAACTTTTAATGCCTGATTTTCATAGTAGTTATGTGAATGCATACTATTGTTTGGAATGTGGGACAAGCATATTTATGAACATTTTTGGTGAAGAAGTGATTGGGTAAGGCTGTATGTGCACAGCAGACAAACAGTTTCACACTCTGTCTGGCACAGCTCACTCATTAAATCCCACCAGTTTTCTGTTGACTTTTCTCTGGAAGATTTATTCCACTATGTCTGCAGCATCTATGTCATATTAGCAATTACTTACATGTATTTGGGATGTTGAAATAAAGAACAGTTATTCAGCTCATGCTCAGGGAAAGGACTTTTCTCCAGTGTAAGGACTGATTGAGCTGCACTCAGAATCTGAAGTGCTGTCCAGCCCTACTCCTCCTGTGCACAGGTGCTGTAACAGGTTTTCTCTCAGGTTCATGAGTTTGGAGCTAAGGATTGATGGCACCTTGTGACCAGCTTTAATTTGGATTGCCAGCATTGCTTGCTCAGGGAGACAGAAGGCATCAGCAACCAGAGTACATTTAGATCATATTCCCACATGTTCCCACAATATAATTTTTTTTCTCTAATTCCCACTGTAAAAGTTCTGTTCCTATCTGATCTTCATGACTGCACCACAATGACCAAGTTCCTGACAACCTGCAAGACACTCTCCTTACCTCTCTGAGGTAAAAATGAGCCCCTGTCTTTGCTTGGAGGCAGGGAACTGAAGTTCTGTGAGGGTGACTGTCCCCACTGAGGCTGCTGTGACAGCAGGCAGTGGGCACTGCACAGTCAGGACACTTTGGGCTGGTCCAGCACCACTCACGTAACCAGGGTAAAAGAGGCTGCAGAACAGCAGTGGGGCACAGCTTGAGGAACCCTCCCTCTGTATTTCCAGGGTTTGGTAAATTTTCAAATGAAGCAGTCATCTTAAATACCTGGGTCATTAGAATGGGTCAGCTATTACACATGCCTAATACCTAAATTAGCTTCAAAGAGGTATGCCTGCAAAAAAATATAAATATCAAGTAATTTTTTATGAGGAAAAAAAAATCAAGTTTTCATGGTTTTACCTAGAGGTAAAGCTGATGGCAGCAATTCTGGGAAAAGATAAGTTTGGGTTTCAGATCTTCACAAATTACTGAGGCTGATTTGTAAGCAAATGGTGACCCACTGACATGAGCCATGCAATGTACAGAAAATATCTGGGGCCACTCCAGTGACTTAGTAAGACAAGGATAATGCCAAGTACAAACAGAGGTAAACTTTGGAAAAAACTGCAACAGTGAAGCCTCCTGCAACTAGCTAATCCAGATGATTAAACAAGAAAATCATTAATATGGGTATCATCCCTAGTAACATACTTAGAGACCTCAAAAAGAACTCAAAAAATGGTGCTTATGTGTGCTGGAGAAAGTACTGGTACCCAAAGATGTGCTCATCATAGACAAAAGTATTTAGATTGCCTTTAGGGAGAACTAAGACACCTGGACCATTCAGAAAAGTGAATAAAAAACTATTTTGTTGACAAAATAACTAAAATTGGCCAGAAGAATTTTACCTAAATCACTGGTTACAGGTCAGACACTTGGGAATGTCTTTGTGCTTCAGATTGAGGAGCCCAAATTCCTCTGTTTTCCCCCTGACACCAAGTATCTGCTTTGGCCTCTGTTAGAGAATTCTCCCCTAAATGAGGCTCATAAAGCAAAATAACACTTTCCATCCAAACATCAAAAAGTAAATTTATTATGGAGATGGCAGCTGAGTACCAAATGCCTTGGTGTAAAGACATCTCATATGTTTCCCACATAAACTCTGTGCTTGAAAATACCACACTGATTAGGAAGTTCGGCATGCCATGAAGCATCTGAAGTGTTTCTTTCATTCTCATTAGGAATTAAGAAGTAGAATATAATTCTGTATACTATTGATAGGGTTGGAAAGTGTTGCCTATATTTAGACATTACAATAATCTCCCTTTCACAAGCCCTGGAGCAGGTAAGCATTTTGGATATTTATAAACTGGTTCATTAGTGCTCCCTTCCCTCCCATGTCAAGTTATACAAAGAATGAAGAGGAGCACAAAAATTCACCAAGGGCCAAGGTTTTATTGATTATAACCATAATATTCCAGTGACAGCTGCTTACATTTACTGCTGCACTAAATATTAATAAGAGTTAACTCTTAGTTATTTGCATTATTATAGAAAGGAATTGGATATCACATTTCTGTGTAAATTCCACCTTTTCATCCTGTAAATATCAGTGCATGTTAAATATTTGAATTTTCACTGTATTAAAGGTTCTAAAGTTCAGTGGTAATTAGTGCGATCAGGTGCCAAATGGTTCAATTCTCAGGAAAGCAATATTATAGAAGGAACTATGGCAAAACATCAAGGACTGAATCTATAGTATAATTAGTATAACCCTCAAATTTTTAGCATAATGTAGTACTTACATCACTTGTTCTGTGGATTTTGCAAAGCACTACCTATAAAAACATTTGAAGCACCTTAATTTGACAAAAATAAGAGTTAAATTACCTTATAATGCTGATGTTAATGTTTGACAGAGAACACAAATTACTTTAGGAAAAAGCCTAGTTAGTTGGGTAGATGTTTCTGCAGCACAACCCAGAAATCAAAATTATATAAATCTAAGTGCTGTCTCATGTTCCCTATCATTTACTCCAAGTCTAATTTTCCTCCTACCAGAATAATTTCTGTTTCACAGGTTTGATATCAAGCCCACTATCAGTGAGAGGTGGTACCTCAGAAATGAGAGCATACATATCTGTCATCAAAGAAAAATAACTATGCTGTACACAGCAATTAGCAGCCATCAATTCAAAATCTAATTGTAGATTCTTGATTCTGGAAAACCTGACAAATAGTTGTGATTTCATTCCCTTGAACAGCACTGAGGGATCACTGAGAAAACATAGTTAAGACCTTGCATATAGAGAATGATGTCTTTCTGGAGATCATTTGATTCCAAAGGTAAATTCAAAGATCCCTGGTGCTTATGTCTTATTAAAACCAAAAATCTCCAAAGATAATATTTTAATTAAAGCAATATAATTTCCTTGAATACACAGTTTCCTCACTGTCCCTCAGTCTGTTCAGCCTGGCCTTAGCTAACAGGAGTGGTTTGTTGAACTCCAGCATTAATGAAAACCTTGTCTCCTACAGATTTGTGTCTTCATTGACAGAAAAACTAAGCTGGTCAGGCTGAAGGTTTTCTAGCAGTTGGGACATTTTTAAAATCGTTTTGTCTTGCAAATTCTTGCACACTGTCTGGCGTGAGAGCTCACTGTGACCCCTTCCCTGAGCAGAGGCATTTGCTGGGCTCTCTTACCCAGGTGCCAATTCCCTGAAGCTGTTCAGATGTAATTCCTGCTGAAATCCCTCCTGCTCCTTTTGCCTGATCCTGACCAGTGGGTTCAACAGGTATGAGAGGTAGGAAAACACATATGAACCTATACACTTGTATAAGTGTTTTCTCCACATAGGCCAACTTGGTTTTAAAATAAATGTGTGGGCTGCAGTGGCTCAGTGAGTGCAGACACTGGAGCTGCTTGCTGGAAACACAAAACTGACTCTTCCCTCTGCCCTACTCCCATCTTACTCAATGTCCTTCAGCCTCGTGGGGTTTGCTCCCCGTGAGAATAGATGTGGCACCTCTAAACCGTCTCACTGCAAAGTGCTTTGGAGTTCAGCCACTCCCCCCAGGCAGCCTCAAAGGGAGAATCATTACAGCTACACCACAAACAATGCCCTGATAAAGGTTCTCTTCATCATTTCATATTGCTGGGACCCATTCTTCTAACCTTTCTCCAGAGAAGCTCATGTGATATTATGTTAAATAAACACCTAATCTAAATGACACTGCAACTTGCACATACCCAGTGCACCATGTAGGTGTTTTCTCCAGCTAAGGAAACTGCCTGTGCCAGGCTGATTAGTGCTTAAAACAAACGAGCCTGGACATGTTAGGTGTGTCAAGAGCTGCATTTTCTGTGTTTCACACAACATTCATAGAATCACACACAACATTCATAGAATCACAGAATATGCTGAGTTGGGATGGACCCATCAGAACCATGCAGTCCAACTCCTGGCCCTGCACAGACCCCCAGCAATCCCATCCTGTGCCTGGGAGTGTTCCCAAACTCTCTGGAGCTCTGGCAGCCTCGGGGCTGTGCCCATTCCCTGGGGAGCCTGGGCAGTGCCAGCACCCTCTGGGGAAGAACTTTTACCTGAGATCCAACCTAACCCTCCCCTGGCACAGCTCCAGCCATTCCCTGGGCTGCTGTCCCTGGTCAGGAGAGAGAAGAGATCAGAGCTGCCCCTTTGTGACGATGCTGAAGGCCCCAGTGAGCTCTGACCTCAGTCTCCTCCAGGCTGAACACACCAAGTGCCCTCAGCTGCTGCTCACTGAGGGCTTCCCCTCCAGACCCCTCCCCATCCTCGTGGTCTCCTCTGGGCACCCTTCAATGGCTTCGTGTCTTTCATGCTGTGGTGCCAAATCTGCCCCCAGCACTCGAGGTGAGGCGGCCCCAGCCCAGAGCAGAGCAGAACCATCCCTTCCTGGGCTGGCAGTGCTGGGCCTGGTGC
>VZUI01068877.1:0-49872 GCA_013401135.1 Cettia cetti | reverse complement strand
CTTCCAGGGATAGAGAGAGAGGGCTCTTGCTTCCAGGGATAGAGAGAGAGGGCTCTTGCTTCCAGGGATAGAGAGAGGGCTCTTGCTTCCAGGGATAGAGAGAGGGGCCTTGCTTCCAAACTAGAGCAGCCTATCCTTCAAGGACTGCACCCTGTGGACGAGTGAGCCATGTCACAGCAGTTTTTGGAAGACTTTTTGCCCATGAGAGGGACCCCATGGCAGAGCAGAGCAAAGACTCCTCTTCCTCAGCAAACAGAAAAAGATCTCAAGTGACAAAATGACCCAAAGGCCCATGCCCATCGGTGGGAAGGAGGGAGGGACTGCGGAGGAAAAAAGGAGTTTTAAAGACTTAATTTACTTCTCATTATCCTCCTCTGACTCTGTTAATAATAAACTTACTTTATATCTTTAAATTAGAACATTTTTGAATTTTATATCTTTAAATTTGTTTTTCCTTTAGAGTGTTTTCTCCCTGTCCTCATCTCAACTCATGAGCTTTCGTTAATTTTTTTCCCCTCTCCTCTGCCCAGCTGAGAGCAAGAGATGGTGAGCAAACAGCTTTCATAGGTGCCTGGTATTTGGCCAGTGTCAAACCATGACACACTGGAAGTGACCTGGCTCATAGAAGCATCTCTAACCCTAGCCCAAAATTGTCCAGTATGAGCAGCAAGATGTGACCTCCAAACTGGGTATTAAAATCACAGTTCAGGTAAGAGCCAGCAGTCCATTTACAAGTGTAATTATTAGTCTTAACTGAAACTGGCAGGCCAGAAATGTAAAGATCTTTCCTGAATTAAAACCTCTTCAGGTGATGGTACAGCTTTGCAGAGCTCTATAAAATCTATTGTCTCTGGTGAAATCAGTCTCTTTGATCTCAGTCTCAGTTTTAAGTTTCTACAAAATTTAACAAAACTATACAAATATTTTTTTAAAAAAATAATCAATTGGTTAGATTACAAATAAAGCAACTTCTTTTTCTTCATATAGAATGTGCTGTTTATTAAAGCTTGTATTCCTGAACTTAAAAATACTTTCACGATAGAAGAAGATAGGTTTGTTAACTACCTGGGTTTGCAGATACAAGGTGATTGTCAGCTAATATGTCAGCTTATGAGATAATTCTTTAAAAATACTTGGAAGCCATATGAGAAGAAGTGAGTTGCAGATATGAGGCAGAGGGATGCTCAAGGGAGTGACATGGACACGGGGAGAACAATCTATCATCTGCCCAAAGGCCCAGATCCTCTGCATCAGAGACCCGGAGCTGGATCCCTTTCCTCCCTGCCATGGGAGGCAGCACTGGCTGTATCCACAGGTTCTGGGAGAGACAGCTTTTATGGGCATGGGAAACACCACGAGAAGTGGCACCTGCACATCTCCTGCACAGGATCCTCCTGCATGACCAGCTATGCCAAAATATCATCCTTGGGTACTAGTGGGTGGCAGCCCTGCCCGTGGCAGAGGGCTTGGAACTGGTGATCCTTAAGGTCCCTGCCAACCCAAACCAGTCTGTGATTCATTCTGTGATTCTATAAATGTCTTGTTTAATATGGTGATATGTATAGTCAAATGCACTCAGAGAGATTTGTCCTTTAAATTGCTGTTTACCACTATTGATTCGTGCTAGCCTTGCTCTTATTTTAAATCCATCCAGGCCTTGGTGTTCTTTGGCTTTGATGGTTCATACTCCTCAGATAGCAATTTACGTGTTTAATTTATAACCTCATGACAGGCCTTGTGTTTGGCAGTGACAAAAAGGCTGTTTTACACTTAAAATGATTAAATTGTCAGTTTCTGAGCACACAATGAAAAATTGTCTATGTCAATTGTCTCTCTATGGTCTTCATGAGAATTTGCATGTGCCAATCAGGTATTCTGTTACACAACCACATCTGAGTTGTTGTAAATGCATCCAGGCAGGTTTGGCAGGTATGTTTGGGCTAAAGAATTACTAAAATATGCTGAAAACCTGGAGGTTTTCAGCATATTTTAGTAATTCTGGCTGAAACCAGGTTCAGATTTGGTCATTGACATTAAAAGGATGTTGGTTTTGTGATGCTGCTTAAACCTTCTTTGGCTTAATTTCATTTTATGCAGAGGTGTTAGTATTTTGTGTTTTCTCTGGTGGGGAAGTAGTCCTTTTATATTGTTTCTTAATTACTACTCACGTATATATATGTTTATCACTTTCATTTTTCATGTTTTGTTTTTTGGGTTTTTTCTGAGTGATCTACTGTACTTCAGAGTCAGCATCTATGAAAGAATTAAGTGTTGTTTTTTTCAGGCTGGTCATGAGCCTTTGCAGCAGACCTTGGAGATGAAGTGTAAATGCAATGAGCCCAGCACAGGGCTGCAACACCAGTGTAATGACAGCAAAAGTCACAGTTAGAGGATGGTCATGTAGCTAGAGAAAAAAAGATCTCTAATATTAGTGTATTACTATAATTTGTTAGTAACTATTTGAAGAATAGGAATAGTATCCATCTTCATTCTCTGCCCAACTGTATTTAAAGACAATAACTGCATGCTGAATTGTTAAATAGACAGAGTGAAGATATTTTATCTGCAAATCTAAATGTGGCTCTGGTTTTCCACAACCCCAGAGTTGCTCTGCACAGCCTCTTGGGGAGGCTAGCCAGTGTCCAGGGAAGGAGCAAGGAGTGATTGATGGGCTGAGGAAGAGCCCAGCCACAGCTGGAGTGCATTTGGGATTCGTGAGCATGGACATACTCGCCAAACCCAGCGTGCCTGGGGTCAGTGCAGGTGAGCTCAGGTCAGCCCAAGTGAAAATTAATTACCACTGCAGAATCACATACAGCCACTGCTTTTAAGGGAGGGAGAGGGAAGGAGCAGCAGTTTTGACCAAGTGGCTGGTGCAGGTGTGAGCTGAGCAGGTAATGTGCTCAGATAAGCCAGACCTGCCTGGTCCTTGCTGTTACTTTCTCTACAACTCCTGTGCAGAGATCTGTGGGGCAGGACTGAAAACATGCACAAGTTAAGTCAATGAGAAAGGGAATCAAGAGATTTTAGGCTTTCTAAATTGTACCGTGTAATCTGATTTTTCTGTGTAGGCATTGGAAAGAGCTGGGCTGCTCCTTAAGGTTAGTTAAGGGATGATGATGCTGAGAAAATACCTGGAGCCATCTGATTTCACACAAGCATCCTTTGGGAAGGTGCAGGAGCAGCTTCACAAGTTCCTTGGAATGGGATTCTGCAGGAAGGGGAGTTTTGAGGACGGGTGTTGGTGAGGACAGGGTGCTTCACAGACTGGAAGTAAGAACTCTTCTGCAAAGTGGCCAGATTGTTTGTGGGGCTACAGCAAACTGGGAGAGCTGAGTGATGGGCAGATGAGGCAATCCTTCCTGCCTTGCTCTCTGCTGGTTAGACTCTGGGAAACTATCACATTTTGGCCTTCATCCTAAAAGAAAGAGATAGTTGGGAAAACAGAGTCAAGAAAGGGACACTAAAAATGAACTGAGAGGCTGTGGGGAGAAACGTTCTGGGCTTCAGTCTATTTACTGTGAGGGGGGAAAAAAATTAGGTACCTGGAAGGAAGTAAGATCATGTTTGAGTTCTCCTGGGCTGCTGCAGAGAGGAGAGGAAGGGAGTGGGCAGTTCTCTTGTCTGTGCTGGTTGGGAGGAAAAGAGATGCTACTAAGAGATGTACAATTTTAAGAAGCAGATGGAGAGACACTGGGGTAGATTTGCCCCAGGAAGTTGTGGAGTTGCAGTCATTGGGAGTCAGAAGTTAGATAAACATCTGCCAGAAAAGATAAGAGCTGCCTGGCCTCTGCTCTGAGGGTCCTTTCAGCCCTCTTTGCAAGGATGACTTTGAAATCAGATTCTGCACAAAAATAAGACAACGCATTGCCTTTCCTCTGCAAAGAAGAAGATGCAGGGTGTGCCCAGGAGGAAGAGATGTGGAATAGAGTGGTTGTGGCAAGGGACAAAATGTGACTGGGACCTGAAACCAGTATTATTTCCTTCCTTCTCTTTAAATATTAATAGACTTTTTTTTTCACGCTGTTAAGGTATCCATCATTATTCTAAGCTGTTGCCTGAGCCATTAATGCACTGTGCTCTGAGTTGTATTTTGCAGGTATTTTCCTTCCCCTCTCGAGAGATTTTGTTAGGAAGTATTCTCATTGCCAGCAGAGCTGGGATATGATGCAGTGTGGTACTTCATGAACAAGTTACTTAGACTCTGGAAGGAACAGTGACTTTCTGGGGCGAGAGTCCTTTGCTTCCTCACTCAACAGTAAAGAGGCCTGCAGGATGACTGATCTTGATAATAACAAAGAAAAGCACACTGTGTGCACTGGGGAAATAATAAGAAAAGGATTTATGAGTGGTTTGGAGTGGGGTTCCTGAGGCCATAATCCTCATCCAGAGGGAGCTCTCAGTACCAGAGACACTGGAAAAGTTGAAGTTAGCAAGTGTATACCATCCAAAAACCTTTGCATGTAACAGCACAAGAGTTTCAGTTTTGGGAATCACAGTCCCTCCCTCCCTCCTGAGCCAAGTGCAGTGTGCTGAGGTCCTGGAGATGCAGTGGTGGCTGTTGGGGGTGCTCTCTGGAACCTAAATCCTGTGGTTCATGGGGTAGATGTGCATTCAGACAGTTCTGTTTGCCCACCTACAGGGGTTCTCTGAGCCTCTGGTCATCTGCTCAGAACAAAAGCTAAAGCCATGAAGGTTTCACCTGCCTGGAAGCACTTTCCATCTGTTGAGCTGCTTAGCAGCAAGCCTGGCCAGCAGAGTGTCAGCATGGTCCGTAATTTCTGGTCTCTGTGGTCGAAGCTTCCTGATGAGTAAAGCCTTTTCATCCACATCAGCGATGGGAAGAGGACAGGCTTTGTTACCTCCCCCTCCTGTCTAGGGACCTGTGTTATTTGTGTTGCCCTGTTCACCCTGGAATGCTGCTGCTGCTGCCTTGGCAAGAGGCTGTCACACAACTCCAGGTCTTCAGTCTTAGTAAAGGCAGAGCAGGGAACTGCAGGCTCTCGGTTGGCTCGTTAATGCCTGTGCTTGTCACTCTGAGTGGAAATATATTTGGTGGCTTTTGTGTATTAACTTTTGGTGTTGGACAGGACTGTGGAGAATTCAGAAGCTGCCCAAAAGTCGTGGTTTTTTCCCTTGTCTCAGATGTGCTGAAGGTAAACAGCTCTGCCCTCTAGTGTCATTTGCCAGATCTGATAAAGCTGAACATGTCAGTGATCCAGGGAACACAGAGCATCCCCTGGAGCACACTGCTGGTCCAGGTTGCTCTGGACATGCCTGCAAGCAGCTGGAACCAGTTCAGGAGGGTTTTAGCCCCACACCAGGCAGGGAAGCACAGCATGTATTGGCGTACTTGCTGCACAGCATCCCCACGTTCATTTCTGTGTTCTCCCTCAAAGAACCCCGCTTAGCCTGATATTTGCTTTCCCATTACATTTGTTATGCCTTTGGGAGACATGCAGAAGAGCTAAATGATTTCAGCAGCTTTGCTCTTTCAGCTCCATAAATAATGAATTCATCAGGGTGAGAAAACACATGCCCAGACACAAACACATGCAGTGCCTTGCAGAGGAAAGGAAATAAAGCTTGAAATCCAAGTGCAGAGCCCTGTGGCAGTAAACTGGGAACAGCTTTTTGGAGTGCGAGAGTGTCAGGGGGTGGGTATGGAGTTAATTGCCTCAAGAAGAGGCTAAAAGCAATTAGGAGTGCAAGTGAGTGCTAGCTGAGGTTGGAAGTGATAAGTTGCTACCTGCTTGGCTTTTGGAGAGGGTCGTTAGTTTGAAGAAGATGTTTTATCATCTGTCAGTCCTGTTGTCAAGCATCAGATGAAGTAATTTGGTTATGGCTGGCACCCTGCAACATGGCAAGGGGTACAAATACATTGTGAACCTGCTGGACAGCCTCAGCTTGGTGGGGCAGGGTAGTGGGGTTCCAAAGAATCTCCATTTCTGGAAGTTTTGTAAAATTAAATAAAATAAGTGAAACCTCCCAAGTCCCAAGCTGCCCCTTCTGAGAGTACTTGCAGAGATGGTGTATGTGCCACAAGACCCCAGAGAATCCACCAATCCCTCCTCCTCTGCTGGGCCAGTTGTGAAATTCTGGGGTTTGCAGGGGCTCTTTCCTTGCTGATGCTTTGAGTGCCCTGTCCAGGAGAGATGATATGCAGTGGAAGGTGTGAGCCTGGCTGGTGTGGGGAACTCAGCAGCCCTAAAACCAGGTGTATGCAAACCTGGGCTTCACCAGGATGGTAAATGAGATGCATGAGGTTCACCTGGGGAACCTTAACAATGTTCTGCTGGCTGGGGATCTTTGTGTTAACTCTGTTAAATTCTTTTCTGGAAAAATGGCAAAGAAAAATACGCTGGTTTGCAGTTAGTCCTTCGAACATGAATGCTCCTGGACAGCCAGGGGAGCACATGGGCAGCTCTTGAGTTCAACAAATGCTGGCACTTCTGGTCTCTGATCCATGTTAGCTTGATTTGTGCTGATAAGAACTAGGGGATTTTCATAACATTTGATCCTTTCTCTAATGCCATATCTAAAAGGTTTTATAGGTTAGCTGCCAAGATTAGGTTATCATTTGTGGAATTGAAAATTTGCTTGGGGAAGTCTGGACAGTTTCATTTGGAGGCACTTTACTGATCAGCAGGTGACAAGGAGAGGAAAAATTTGTGCACACAGCCTGAAGACACTGAATTTCTGATCTTAACTGGTGCTTGGAGTTCTACCTTGGTATCAAAACCATAACTACTTGACTATTGCATAAATAACCTTCCAATATGCATGCACTGATTTATTTATTTCCCCTTGACACTCAGGCCATCTCTGACAGCTCTTATGACCTCTCTTGATCTGCTGTATTTTTCTCCTTGATCTCTGAAGCAAGTGATGTCTACAAGATTGTGCTGTCTGAGCTCCTTCCTTCTCCCCACAGATTTTGAACGTTATTAACTTGTCTTACCCACTTTGGCTGGGGGTAAACACTGTGTCACTGTGGGTTTGTGAACCCAGCTGGCTGGGCTGAGCAGAGGCCTCTACCCTGGGGCTGACAAGTTAAAGTGGGGGCGAAGGGAAGTAAAGAGGCATTAGTAATTCCTGAGTTCAGGAGAAGTTCAGCCAGAGCTTCCCCCAGTAACTGTCAGTTTTCTTCTCATCCCCCTTGATATATTTAGTTGTAATGATGAAAGTTCACATATGAATGCAATTACAAGATAATTTTGCAGATCATCATTCCTAGGAGTGCTACAATCATTACAGGCTGAAATAATGTAAGTAGAAACATAATAGCAGAGAGAGGGAGAAGAGTGAGCAAAAAAGAAAACAAGTTTTTAGCTGAGTTTTGGAAGGAAACAGAGCTAATGAGTTGGAGCTTGTTTAGATGGCAACAGCAGGTGTTACTTTTCCTAACAAGAGGTGATGTATGTCTGGAAAATAAAAGTGAATTAAAAAGTTGCCTGATTAGTGATTTGGAGGTAGAAGGGGTTAGGAGTAGGCTGAAACAACTCAGGTATCATGGATCTGCATGGACTTAATTTTATTCAGTGATTGGTACTGGGCAGTTCACAAAAGCAGGCTGCTACATCTGTGTAATCCCTAGCTGTCTTTATTTTTAAAATAGTATATGAGTTGAGCAGTTCTGTTCCTGTTGCTGCCACAGAAGGAGAACAGGGAAGGAGAACGAAGGTGGCAGCAGAGGGTTTGCCCCAACCTGGAGACCAGCACCAGGGTGTGCCAGGATTTTGGACCACTGGTGTGGCCACCCTGGCCCCGTGCCCTTCTGGAAGATAGTCCACAGCATCAAACCAGAGGCATGTGCATTTTATGGGCTCATTTATCCTTTGCCCTGGCCTGTCAAACTCAGAGTACGATGTCCCTTGGGGTGGCTGCAGCCTTTTGCAGCTCCTTTGCCTTTTTGTTGTTGTTGTTGTTGTTGTTGAATCCTGGTTAAGCAGGGCAAGAGAGCCAGGAGCTGTGTAATTAGTGGGAGCAGGTCCCTGTGTTTGCATGGGGCACTTGTCAGCGAGGCTGTTCCAGGCTGAGCTCACCGGGCTCTGCCCTCGCGCTGTGCCAGACGGAGCCGTCGGGAAAATGGGCACAGGTGGGCTGCTTAGTGAGATGGAAAATAATTAGGAGAGCATTAGTTTTAGGTTGAAATAAATGGATTGTCCAGCTGTAGCTGCTGTAGAGAGGAAGCTGAATGTTAATTAGATGCCACCAGTAATTATGGTGATTATGTATTTTTTGAGTGGCTGATGGGAATAGTTCAATTCACGTCCACAGGGTAATGTGAATGACGTTTCTAATCCGTTTAAGGAAGGGGGAAGGTACCTTTTTTGATTTTGTGGGGTTTTTTTAAACAATGACAATTGCAGTAAAATAAAGCTACTGGGGGATGCAAAAAATGTAAGTTGTTCATTGAAGTAAGAGAAAATGCTTTGTGTTTGCAGCAAGAAATACATCCGGCTTTTCTACACAGAAAAATTAGACCCTGGCAGAAATGGGACTTAAACCTGTTTTTCCATCTCATGGTGCGTTTTCTTAACTGTGAGACAAGCAGACCTCTTGAAAATAACTCTGAATTTATTTTGCTGGCTTTCTGGCCTGTTTGATGCCTCTCTCACCTTCTTGCACAGATAAAGGTGATGCCAGTAAAATTAATTGAAACAGTGATTTTGTAAGAGACTATTACTTATATTACTTGCCAAGGGCCAATTTTAATATTTAGATCAGAAAACTAATTTTACAGGCTTGTCCATGCATGGGGCCTCTCCAAAACAGTTGCTCCATGCATATTTATGTAGGCATTGTGATAAATCAAGTGCCCACATGCGAATCTGTTCAGCAATATCTGTTGTGCTCTATATTCAATTTTTCTTTCAGTTTTTTCTTTCAGTTGTAGATCAAGCCTCTCACTTATACCCACTAGTTAAGATGTGAACACATTAACATGCCACCCACTGTGTCTGATAACCTAACTAACACCTGCGATCTCAGACAGCCTCAGCTCAGATTCACTCTTAGCATTATTTGTCGAGATTATTTGAAGACTAGATTTGCATAAATTGCCAACATGCGTGTACTGAACACCCAGACTTTTGTGGAATACTTTACTGAAAATGACTGGTGTGGGATAATGTTGTCTTCCATGTAAACCAAGAGCTGCTTCTGGGGGGGTTGTCATTTCAAGAAATAATAACAAATCTTGAATCTTACACACACAAAATGTGCAAAAGCCAAGGACAGTGAGCTGCTTTGCACAGAAAGCCTCTGCTGGTTGGACAAGGACAGTCTTCTGCGATCCACAGAGAAGGTCAACCTAAAGCACTTGTGTGGCTGCCTAACGTGAAACTTAAAAAATGCACCATTCGCCTTCGTTCACAGGGGAAACACAGTACCTCAGCCCCTGACCTTCCTGAAGGCGGAGTTTGGAAGAGCCTTGCTGATGGTGATGATTCAGGTAAGACATTGCCTGGTCTTTGCACTGGTCATGTTACTGTCTGTTAGGGGCATGACTGATTTTTCTGAGCATCAGGACAATACAAGACGCCCCGATGACACGCAGTAGTCAGCATGTCTCAGACAGAACTGAGGATGTTCCCAGCACAGCATCCTACACTTGCACTTTTGGGGACATCAGTGGGAGAGGTGTAACCTTTCAGCACACAGCCCAACCCTTTCTTTCCTTCTGCTTTCTTCTCCATGTGGAGTTTCTTTGATGGTCCCTGGTTGTGTTACAAGGGACCACCTACTTCTTTGGGTGTGACTAGAAGCCCATCCATTACAGAGCTGAGTGCAAGTGTCCTGCAGCATGAGATGGGCACATACAGACATCTCCTCTCCCCTGTACCCCCGGCATGGGGCACGTCTGTGGCGTGGTGTGCCCTTCTCACAGCAGCTGTGTTTTGTTCCCATAATGGATGCAGTTATGTAGGGAGGAAGGATTTGCACGACCCATGGAGCTGAAGCAGTGGGTGGGTTAATTGCCAGAGCAGCAGGGTGCCCCACATCTGGGAACAAGCCTTGGGCCAACAGCTGGCTGAAAGCTTTTGGTGGGTTGGATGCATCTGGGAGCATATGATTTGCCGAGGGGAAGGCTCCTGCCTCCACGAGACACACAACAGCCTGTGCTTTCCTTAATTGCTTCCATCTAGGAAAGTTGATGGCTTCTTTGATTGAACTATGTTTAATGAAAAATAGGTAGCTAGATGGATGTTTTGCTCTTGCATCTAAAATCCACTGATAATTAGAACTTATGGAAGCAGTAATGTACTTTCTTTTCATTTTTCCCTGACCGGTGAGTCAATTGAAATACATTTTCATCCTTTTATCCACAGTACTTTAGTTTGGGGAATACAGAGACCCTGCACAGGTTTTCTTGCATGCTTGGGCCACTGTGCAAATGGGAAAGTTGGGCTGCCCTTGATTTACCCACTGCTTACACAGCCTGTGCTCTCCTCTTTCAGATTCATCCTGAAGGATCTACTGCTGTTTGAGGGGAATTCATCAAAACACACTGTCACTTCATGAGGAGTGCAGGACATCCTGGGACTCTCGTTCTTCTTCTTTGAGGATGAAGAGTTGACAATTTTAAATGGACACATCACAAGAAGTATAGTCAGGAGGAGATGGAGGAAGATTGGGAGCTCTGGCAGGTTTTGAATCTTTGAAGAATCAGACCCCAAGGATGTTGATTGTATTTATAAGAGTGATTGCTTTGCCATTTTCTCCTTGAGGACCTGGCTGAGCATCCAAAGAGGGGACAGATGTTGTCACCTCCACTGAGACAGGCTGGCTCATGCCACCAGATCCATTTTGTCACTATGAGCTCCTCTGTGTGCTGTGCCACCACCAACACTTGCAGGAACAGTAGGAGATTTTGCTGCTCCTGTGCCTGGCAGCCTGTTTTCCTTGTGTGTCCTTTACTCTCCTCCTGTGCTTGGACACAGGAATAGTTGTCACTCGTGCTGTGGCTTCGCTTCAGCCCTGATGTGTTGGTGCTTCCCTGCTCTGTCCTCGCTGTGCCTGGCAGCTGAGGCTGTGGGCTCTGCTTGCAGGCAGGGAGGTGGCAGCTCACTGACAGTGCCACCACTAGGGTGACTTTGGCCGTAACACAGTTCCTCTGTGTCTTTGCAGCTTTCTGAGGAAGGAGGTCTGTCAGCCTGAGAGTTCATTTACACAAACACCATGGGTGAGAAATCTAACACTGTGTTGGGCCATGTTTATTTTAAATCTCAGGGCTGCTGAGTGCTCTGTCTGCCAAGGCAGTCCCCAACCTTTGGGAACACCAGGGCTCTCCAGGCTGGATATGGTGGGAGCTCTCCTGGTTTGCCTGGGAGCACCACGGTGCTTCTTGGCAGCCCAAGGAAAGGTAAAAATCATTTTTCAATCTTCTTGTCTTAAACAGTGAAGCAAGTTTAGTGATGGAGGAGAGGACAGAGTAATGCAGCTCAGGGAAAAGCTGTCTTCCCAGAAGGTTCTCACGGCACACATAAGGGATTTTTAACCCTGGGGTCCCTCTGGACTTCTGGTGTCTCAGGATGTCTCAGGCTGGCACAGGAAGCAGTAGTTTCCTGTGTGGCTGCAGAGCATTGTGCTGAGGCTGGTCCATTCTTGCTGTGGGGTGGGAGAAAGGGTGAGCTTTTTTATTTTTTTTTTACACATTTTTAAACTGGTGCTCTGTTTCTCTCACTCCTGTGTTGATGGACGCTGCTGTTGTCCATCCCAAGGATAGCTCCAGGAGCAGGCTGAGTGAAGGCTGGGATGCTGTACCCCCTGTCTCTGGCTGTAGTAGGCAGGGTGGTGATTCTCCCAGGAGGAAAAACACCTCAGATGAACCAGACTCCCACGATTCCCACTTGGACCCGGTGGTGCAGTGAGTGTGCTGATTTGCTCTATGCTCTTGTCTGTGTGTCAGTCTCAGCAGAGGGAGAGACTCCTCCAGACAAGAGAGATGACTCTGGAGCTGGTCCAGGTACAGGCAGAGCCCTGGCATTGGGTCCCTCCTGGCCTGGGCACCTTCCTCTGGGACACCACTTTGGGAAATGTGTTGTTTCCCTGTCTTTTCTTTGCCAGCTCTCAGCAGTTTCTGTGCGTGCCCACCAGAGAGCAACCCCAGCACAGGGTTGTTGTCTCCAGAGAGACAGATTGTAGGGCTGAGTGTGAGGTCCCTCACCCTTTCCAGCCCTATCACCTCATCCCAAACCTGAGCTGAGCAGTGAGTTTAGGCCCTCTATGTCCTGGGCAAGAGGAGTATCCCACAGGGAAAGGAGAGAGGAAGGAGACCCTGGCTGTATCTTCTACAGCAAATCCAGTGCCATCTCCAGGAAAGGACCATACCATGAATTAGCAAGCATCAATCCAGGATGTACAGGAAACAAGTTCAGACAGACCTTAGCTATTTGGATGGCTGAAAATCTGGTGCTTTTTGCAGTTTCCTGTAAGTCCATAGACAAACTGTACTCATCTTGGAGAAGCACAGAATCATTTAGTCTGGAAAATACCTTTAAGATCCTGGAGCCCAACACACATCTCAGTGGGTATCTTTGATGCTTGAACAGGTAGCTGGGTGTCTTGGTGGGGCTTTGTGTGTGAGACTCTGTCCCAATGTTTGGGGAAGGAGCAAACCCATGTTTTTCATGTATCCTCAGGCTTTGTGAGTGTCATCTCAACCTCAGGGCTGGCAGAAAGTCCCAGGGCAGGCAGTCACAGCTGGGCTTGGAGGTGGGGTGCAACTATGCAACATCAAATATCTTAATTGAGCTGCCTGGCTCAGGAGGGAGAGACGGGCAGGCTTGGCCTTTCCTGGGACAGACACAGTGCAAGGGACTGAATCTCCTGCTGGAAGGAGCTGTCCCTCCCCTCTGTGCTTCCTTCAAGCCATAGGAGCAGCATTCATAGGCCAGTGCCAAGGTCTGTGGCAGTGCTGAGCTGCAGCCTCAGTGCCTCAGAAATGGGCTTGGAAAGAAAGCTGAGGGAAGAAACAACTCCTTGCTATTTTTATCCTTGCACTGGCCCCTGGGGATTTCGATTGACAGGATTAGTTATGAAGCCAATATTATGAGTTTAACTATGAGTGAAATAACACAACTTCTGTGGGAAGCAGAGTAAAAGAGGCAATTATGCAGTAGTTTAATAACAGCACGCTGCTGGCTGGGTAGCTGAAAACTTACAGTTGACAGTAATTAGATTTTTCCATTCTTCCTGTTAAATAGCTATAAAAATTGTAACAGAAAATAATCCGATTCTCTTTTATTTCGTGCTATTTTCATCATCCAGTCAGTATCCATTTGGCCTTCTGATTGTTCTTTATATGGTTTTAGTATCTGGTATTTAAGACATGCAGAAATGGGACAAAGTTAAAAAAATTGCAGAAAGCACTAGGAATGAGGAAATGCAGTCACACACTCTTCTGAGCATGAGGAATCCAAGGGATGCTTGAATGGACAGTGAGGGCTTTCCAAATTGACTAACTCTGAATAACAGGTGGACTTCTAACCACAGGAATTATTCCAAATCATTTAAAATTACAGTAAAAAATGAGATGTTAGGAATTAAATCCCCATTTAAATGTCTGTTACTATAATGTGCCAGGCGTAGATAAGCAGGAGGGATGGAGGGAGGTGCTATGGCACATCAGTCTGCACTGGTTGCCTGCTGCCCTCATCTCCCTGCTGGGCTGGGAGTCCATGCTGTGATGTGATTCTGGGCTTCAGTCCCACCTTGGGCTCCGTGCTGGGATGGCAGTGTGAGTAGTGGGGGTGTTTGTTGGCAAAGAGCTGGACTTGGACAAAAATCTGTGAGGTCCCTCAGATCTGCAGGGCACCTTCGTTTCCCAGTCTTTGCTGCTCTTCCACAGCCCTGCAGTGGATTTGTGCTGGGATTTGTGCCCTGCAATGCTGGGACTGTACAGGCATCTCATGTCCCTGTTGTTCAAATCCCAAGTGATGCTGCCTTGTCTGCTGCCCTCCTTTCAAGCACTGTCCTTTTTTTTTTTTTTTCCCTCTGTGTCTAGACAGCAGTAAGTTTTCTCTTATGGCACAAAAACATGAATTACTTTAGAAATACACAGTTGTTAAACTTGCAGGGTGAAACTTAATGAGCCAACAAATGTGTGGCATTTGGCTGCTTATGATCATAACTTGAAAATGCAGCACAGCACAAAGGAAAGAACTCTTAGGGTTGCTTCCACCACTGAAAGCTCAGAATGGGATATTTGCTTGGAGATTAAAAGTGTTCTTCCTTTTGCTCTCCTTTACCTTGTAATGTAAAAGATCCAAGTATGATAAATGGTATCCTGGTTGTGATGTTGTGCAGGCAGTTTAATGTGAGGTGGTGTTTTGCAGCTCTGGTGCCTGTTGGGATCTTTGACACACAATAAATACGTTCTGTGGCAGCACACCCGACCTCACAGCACTGTGTGTCTCTGATTTCATTGCCTTTACTCTGTCATGGCGGGAGCATCACAGTTCAACTTCACATACGTGTTTCAGTTTTAAAGCACCGTGGAGGTGCCCAGAGCTGATAGCAGGGCAAAGGCCACCTCCAGGTTTGCCTCTACCCCATTTGGTTCCACTAGTCGAAGAAATGCGCCTTGCTTTTGGCAGATGCAAATGCTCCAGATGGTACCGGGAAAAGTGCAAATGAAAGATTTGATTTCGGCCCTTCCTCACTTTAATAAAATCCTGTTCATCTCTCTGGTAGAGCCTTTTTTTATTAGGGGCTTTTAGAAGCATATCCCCTCTCTCTTTTTTTTTTTTTTTCTTACCCCTACCTCTGAGCCTGTGACTTTCAGCTCATCCCTGTGTCACTGGGAGTTGTTCTGCTGGTTGTTGCAGTCTGGCATCCAAAGTGGGTACCTTCCAGCATGTTTTTCTGGTGCTAATCTTTAAAAAGTGGATATCATTCATTAATCACAGTGTCTGACTTTCTGCATTGGGGCCAGGAGCCAGGTGTGAGCCAGGTGGACAAGGTAGTGAGTAGTGCATGGGCTTTTGACATGCGGTGGTGAAGTGCAAACTTTTAGCGTGTGC
The DNA here is from genome assembly GCA_013401135.1 of Cettia cetti. Taxonomy (NCBI): domain Eukaryota; kingdom Metazoa; phylum Chordata; class Aves; order Passeriformes; family Sylviidae; genus Cettia; species Cettia cetti. The sequence goes on along the minus strand of VZUI01068877.1, from coordinate 34,843 downwards.
TGAAATAAATACTCCCTTGTGTTTTGGGTTCCTGCTGCCCCCTGTGTGAGGGACAGGGCCAGCTCCAAACAGCTGGTGCTGCCCCCATAGGCATCATCATTCTTCTGCAAAGCTCTGGTGGAAGAGCAAGAGGCTGGAAGGAGTCACCTTCTGGGGCTGATCCAACCCATGGGCCACTACCTGGACCTAATTTTGGCTTGGGCAGATGAGGGAGAGGAGAGCTGTCATTTCCCCCTTCAGTTCCATCTGGAATGGCATGTGTGCTCCCGGGCGTGTGCTGTGCTGATGCTCACACAGTGCCCGAGTCACCACCCTGTATTAGCTTATTCCAGCACATTTCCTTGTTACAAAATTAGATCCATTTTAAAAATTGCTGCTGCACTAGTAATTGAATTGAAGGGCTATTTTTGTTATTTTTCTTTCTTTTCTTCCCCCCCCCCCCCCCCCCCCCATTTTTTTTTCACTGGAGTAAATCAGGAATAAGTCAACTGAATCAAGCCCTTAGTGCTTTCAGCAACATGCTCATTTAAATTGGATGCAAGAGGGTGTCTGTGTTTACATTTGGCCTGCCAAGAATCTCTGTTTCAGAAACTGGCTTACATAATATGTCAAAATTGGTTTACTCATTAGCATTGCAAACTGCGTGAAACAAGCCGCAGATTGATAAACTCGCAGCAATATTTGCATCCGGATCTGAGTGGCACAGGGGGAGGGGAAGTTCATTAGGAAACATTCCATTTCCACAAGAAAAAACAAATGGTTTCCAGTTATAGAGCTCAGATTTTGTTAATTTTCTGTCTTCCCAAATTTAAATAAAGTTTGAGAGGGAAATGTGAAAATCTCTGTTGGCAAACAGGCAGCCTGTCTTAATATACCACCTGTACTGGTGGGCTGTTTACAGCAGTGGCTCCAGGTAGGCTGATTATCCTCTCCCAGCTGGGACTCCAGCCCCTCTGCCAGGCTCCAGCCTTCTTGGACACCACTGCTGCCTTGATTGATGCTTTCTCTGCAACACAGGTGGGGTGGACCCTTTAATATTATTAATTAACTTTTCCAAATGTGGAGTGGCCACAGATACAGCAGCATGCTCCAAAGGGCCTTTGGTGGTGCTACCTGGTCCTGGCTTTACCTGGGCAGGGCAAGGGAGCAGTGCAGCCTTGGGCAGAGCTCAGGACCCTGATGTGGAAAAGCTCCAGCTCAGGTGCTCCATGACTAGACTGATGAAACTCCAATTCCACAGTGCGGTGTGTGATTTTAGAGGTGTCTGTAAATGTGCACACACACACAGGAGCAGGCATGAACAGGGGTTCATGGGAACAAGCATGATAAGAATAAAGCAATGGAGCAATAGGAGGGTCTAAGGGTAGTTAGTGCCTTTGGGCTTCTGCTAATGCTGGGCTTCTGTGGGTGTTGGATATTCCGTGATGGGCTGGGGGATGGTGGGAGGAGACAGCAAAGAGTGGTGGGGCGCCAGATATTAGGAGAAGTTTCTTCACTGAAAAGGTAGCCAAACATTGGAATAGGCTGCCCAGGTAGGCTGTTTCAGGTGGTGGAACCTCTGTCCCTGGAAGTGTTCAGATAATGTGTGTGTGCTGCTTGGGGATGTGGTTTAGTGGTGGACCTGGCAGTGCTCTGTTAAGTTGGACTCGGTGATCTCAGGGGTCTTTTCCAAGTTCTGTAATTCCGAGCTGTCCTCATGCAGATGCCTTGCCTGAGTCCTGCTGTATCTGGGGTAAGTTCTCTCCCCAGGCTGCTGCCTGCCCTGTTGCTGGTGTCACTGCATCCCTTTCAGCAACACTGGCCATGAACCTTGCACAAAGCTGATGCAGATTTGTTAGATGTATACTGCTTTTCACTAGTACCTAAAGTAGTTGGCAGCACCTCTTCTTGTGCTTGGTGATGATGCGTGCCCCATTCAGTATTTCAGATGAATTTTTGAGAAGGAATCTAATAAAGCTGGAGAAAGGACCAGGCTGCAATGCTGCAGGGTCTGCTGCAGCCTGACAAGTGTTTTGCCTTGTCAGCAAACACCAGCACATTCACTTTCAGCAGTGTTAGAACTGATCCACAGCATTCACAGTCTGGTACCTGTTAGGGAAAAAAAGCAGCCCTTGATTTCTGTATCCTGTGCAGTCTGTGTTACAGTGTGGTTTGGAGGAGGTGTGTGACAGGACAGGTCCTTTGCTGCAGTCCACTGTGCTCTGACTGAAGCTGCATCCCCACATCCCACACAGGTGCCCAGGTGCACACATATTTTAAAGGGCTGAGACACGGTAACTCTCAGCTCAGCAAAACTCTTTTAATGTATGTTTTTGAAAGTTTTCAGAAGACTTTAGTGAGCTTAAGTAAGCAGTTGTTAGCTGTGGGAAGGGAAAATAAATTTTCTCACTGGAAAATGAAATGAGAGGTGTTTGCATTTCGCTTACTCTCACACCTTGCAGCAAGAGGCTGGTCACCATGAGATACAGCGCATTTGAGTGCCAGCTGGAGAGCTAAATGCAGTGAAGAAGGCCAGGAGCAGTGAGATGCATCAGCTGGGGAGCTGAGGCAAGCTGAGTATCCTCCTGCCATCCTCTACCAATGTGCATCTGCAGGCTGCAGAAGAGCTCCCAGGGCTGTGGGAGAGCCAGCATCACTCTTAGTGCTGATGCAGTGGCTGGGAAGTTTGGTGTGGTCCTTGGTCACCTCTGACCATGTGGAGCGTGAACGTGACTGCAGAGTGCAGCTCCTGCCTCCTTTATCAGGCATCAGAGGGCTGCTGACAGTGCAGGGAGAGGAAAATGCTGCCCAGTTCTGCAGACCAGAGTCGCTCTAGTGTTTAATCTTTGTGGCTGAGGCTCAGGCAGTGTGCAGGTAGCTGGTCAATGTTTTTGTGTATGTTAAAATGCACCATGCAGCAGAGCAGTGCTTCAGCCTGAGGAACTCTCTGAGCATCACAGCATCTCCTCATTACAGCATCCACCAGCATCAGGCTGTATCTGCTGGAAATGCAGGGCCACATCGACAGCAGTGACATCTGTCAGCCTGGCTGTGCAGCTTCTGCTTGTGGGAAAGGGGCCTGGAGTACCATGCTCATAAAGGGTTGTCAGAGCCTCCTCTGTGCCTGGATTGTGCTAGAACTGCCAGCCCCCAACAGATAAACTGTATTATCAGATGAATTCAGCCTCCTTGCTTTTGTCTTCAGGATTTCCTCTGTGAATTCCAGCATTTACAGTAAATCTCAAACCGCTGGGGAAAAGCAATTGTGCTCCAATTTGGCAGTGGAGAGAACTGTTGTCACCCCACAGGTGTATCCTTATAGCAGCACATGTAACTTCTGTCTCCTAATAAAAGGGAAAAGTGCCTTGTGTCACATGTATTTGTAAGTGTACTTGATGCTGTGGGTAGAAAAGAAGGTAAAACAGTGATCAGCTCAGCACTGATCAATAAACAGCACGGTATGGTTTAGTCTTGGTTACACTGAGTGGTGTTGGGGCACGGGTAAGTGCAGAGCAGACACCTTTCCAAGAGGGATCCATGGATCTGTTCCTGCTCTTAATGTGCTGATGTCCTGAACACAGAGCAGAGATGTGGGACTAGCCTGAAACCCCTCTTGTGAGGAAGTTTGCTCTGACTAGCTGTGGGGTTTGTGTCTGTGTTTGTGTCTGTGTGTACCTGCTGGGGGGAGCAAACGTGGCATCTTCCCAAAGAAGTGGTGTTTGGCAGGCACCGATGTGTCCGGCTCACAAACTGCCTGAGCTCATCCCCTGATACATCCTCCTGCTCCCAACACACGTGCAGCACAGCAGAGGTTTTGTTTGGATGGATTAATAGCACAAAAATTTTCCCCCTTGGTGCAAGGCAACCCATGGGTTTCCCACTGGTTTTCTCTGATACACAAAAGGGGACAAAAGCTCAAATTCCAGGAGGACGCTTTGAAGGTCTGGTGCTGTGCAAGCACATGGTGAACTCAGCACATGTGAAGGTACGGGAGACTTGAGAAGTCTTTTCCCCCTTCTGTTCGGATTTCTTGCTGCAGCTTCAGGGCAGCTGTCTGAGGTGCAGTGAAAAGCATCTCAAAATGTAACAGAGACCAAACAGCCCCCAAACCCCACAATGAGGAAGCATTGCTCCAATGACAGTTTGGAGGATCTTCAAGCTTTTTCAACTTCAGCCCAAAATCATGAGCTGATTCTTTTCTGTGGAGCACGCACGAGGGCCAAAGCAATGCTGCATTAGCTGTGGGTGGGAAGGGGCTGCCTCTCCCAGCCCACCGTGGTGGTACCTGCACCACAACAAAGCAATCAGCCCCTCGCTGAGGGGAAACGGTTTCTCCACTCAGGCTGTGTGTAGTCAGTGTCTAATAATATGAGCATTTTGCCATCCCTCTGCAAACAAGTCTGAGGCTGCTGCCTGATTGGTATATCATCTCACTTTCTCTCAGCATTGATTTTCTTGCTCTCCTTATTTGCTTCATAAAAAGCGAGGCAAGGAGCTGATGCTCGCTTGCTCCCTCTCCCTCCCTCCTCCCTCCCTCCCTCCCTCTCTCTCTCTCTCTCTCTCTCTCTCTCTCTCTCTCTCCTGTGAGAAGCTTTTGGGAGCCTTTATTTTTAGTATGAGACAAACCTTGCTTTATTTCAGGAGACGCAAGTTGGATTATAAATCCTTTTGTAAATGTGTATGGTGATATTTGCTCCGGTAAGTTATATGCATCTCTATTTATTTGTGTAACTGTACTGGCTGGGGAAGAAGTGGGGTTTTCAGGAATCATGAAGCTCACAAAATTGTGTTTAGGCTTGGTTTCTTTGTAGTCTCTTGCTGAGCCAAACTGTTCTGTGATTTTTAGATACGTTGAAATATTTTCAGTTTGTATTTGGCTTTGCAGAGAGGGATGCCTGCTTTGAAAACTTGTTTTGCACTTCATTTTACTGCAGAAATACGGACAATGATGATTAAAGGGAAAAGGAATTCTTATTTATTGTGTTCCTTCTGGCATTTTAAATCAAAAGCACCTCCAAAATAATGCTGCAATATTTGACAGAAAAAAAATCAGTAGGAGCTATTTAATATTGATCAAATTGAAGTATGAAATCTGACTGCCTATTACCTTACATCAATCTAAAGTATGACAGCTTGGCAGCAACATGTTCCTCATCAAAATATGTTAATGAAGTAAAGAAAATCTTTAATTAAGAAAATAGCTTACTTTTCAGAGTGTAACATCATTAGTACAGGTCAATAGACTGTTGCTCTTACTTTCTGCTCCCTGCCTTTGTTTTTACACCTCAGCAGCCTCATTCCTCAACCCTCTTGGTTAACTTGGAGACCTCCTTGTTACCTGTGAATAACAGTGAGGTGCAGTTATTTCTCCCCATCAGAGCTCCTGGTGAGCTTTCCAGGCAGCACGAGTCAGGGACTGTTACAGTAGGCTGAGGAAAACAAGATGTATAGCTTTAATACTTTCAGACTACCTAATACTTTAGTTTACAGCATTATATTGGTTAATTTATTGACACTTTAATTCTCTCATACTTGAACCGTATCCATGGGAGTCAGTAGATTTGGTGCTCCAGAAGTCTTTAAGAACTCCAGCTGTAGCACAAGTTGGAGCTGCTCTGAGAACATGTTTGAGTATGTATCTGCTCAGAAAATCAACAGATTAAACCTAGAATAGTCTGCTACTCTCATGATACCAGGGTATGTTAATAGATATATGAAGTGTACTTTAATAAGATGTTAAAAGGCTGTAACTGAGTTTATTAAACCCACAGGAGAAGGTAAGGATGTTGTGTAAGCCCAGGCTAAACTCTTCTAAAATCTGAGAGAAATTTCAGATTGGCAATAACTGCTTAGTCATTTTAAGCTGCTTTTGGACAGCTTTAATTGTTCATCCCCCCCATGGCCTTTTTTTTTTTTTTTCTTAATGTAATAGTTCATGTGCCTTCTCACCTGCTTGAAGAGCAGCTGATGGGGATACTTGGTGATGTGCCCCTCAGTAATGGCTCACGAGCTCTGCTGGGTCTGTGCCCTGGCTGGGCTGAGCTGATGCTGGTGCACAGCATCCCATAGGCAGCCAGAGCATTCCACAGGCCAGCCCATGTGCTTTGTTCCTGAAAATGTAGTTAATAGGCACTCAGTTCAGAGGCTTTCTGGTGGTTTTGTGATTGCTGTTTCATAAGGACCACATATATTCAGAGCAGCTGCATAGCTTGAATGCGTGTGCTTGGCACAGAAAACATGGTACATAAAAAGTGCCGTGTGCCACCATGTGAGAGAGCAAGGTACATATCAGTAATTGTCTTTTTCACAGTCCTTTAGCTCCTCAGGTGTGGAGGGTATGGGTGTCTGAGCAATGCACATCTCACACCCTTTCTAAGCATAATGCTGCTTGCCTGAGGACAGCATTGGGCATTTCTAACTTTGCTCAGCCCTGGTGTCTGGCTCAGTGCAGTCCTTGGGGTGAGCAGAGCGATGGTCAGAGAACGTGTTTGGGTGACCCAGGAGGGGAAGAGGGCTGAAAAGCACCATTCCTGCTCCTGCCCTGCAAAACTAAAGGCCTGGTTTTTCTGTGCCACATAACTCATCATAGCAGGGGTGCCAGACTGCCCTGAAGCCAGGTTATGCTTTATTAAGGAAGGCAGTTGATCTCATCCTAATAGCTTTGAAGCAGGAAAAGTGGCTTGAAATGGCTGGTTTGACTGCAGGCAGGGGCAAGTCTTATCCCTGTCCCTGAGGGCAGGTTGCCATCAGCCAAGGGTCTTAAGGCACAAAGTGAAAATGTGGTTAAGTGTATTGCTGCAAGACTTTCTCGTGGCAGAGGAGCTTTGGCTGAGCAGAAATGATCCCATCAGCCCTACATCTCTACAGGGTATGGCTGACACAAACTGTGGGGGACAGGAGAGCTCGCCCTGCTCATCATTTCATACGTACAGAAGTCTTCAGTGTTCATGGGGTTTTGTCTCTGTCCTTTTGCCCATCCTCGTGCTGCAGTGTGTGATGATCCTTCATCTCCAGTGACTTGGTGGTAGCAGGTGTGGGGGCAGCTGCTCCCCAGCCCAGTACCACCAACCACCACTCAGCTCTCAGACCTTGGAGCAGCCTCCATCACCTCCCAGGAGTGTGATACCCACTCTGCAACATGACTTCAGGCTGATGTGCAAACTAGGTTTGGTGTAACTGCAGGGACAGGTTCACAGCATGGTGCTTTGCAAGCCTTGGGACTGAAAACTTGAGATTTGTGCCAGTGGGATGGAGGCATCACTGTCCGCTGCTAGGAGATGCATCAGGGTTTGAAAGGGGTTTGAAACATTATTTTAGGGATGTTTGGATCCCAGGAGCTTCATTTCCTTTGAGATCTGTCTTCCTGGCTGCTCCTCTAGCAGCTCAAACAATTCCTAGAGAAATTTCATAAACCCTTTAAAAGATTGATTTCTTAAATATCTGTCTCCTTGTGGATGTCCGATACTCTTTTTTTAGTCAAGTCCTTGGAAGACATAATGAGTACTTTCCTCACCTCTGTTGATCCTGTTCAGATCAATAGAAACTCTACAGGAGGAAAGGTATTTGTATTGATATTGGGTAGCAGCTGCCTGTCAGTGCTGGTGGTGGCTGATGGTACTTTGTTCTTCATGTTACTCTTTATTACGAGTTCCTGTAGGATTATTATGACCATTCTTTTCCTGGGAATTTTTCTGTGAAAGTAGAATGGTAGATAACAACCTAACCTGGAATTTGGTTTTTCCCGATTTTGCTTGTGGGCTCTCTTTCCCTCACCAAGCTGAGCACAAGTAGTTTCAAACATTGTGAATTTGACTTGTTTGTGCGTGGTGGGCTGGAGACTCAGCCCAGCTGGTCTGAGCAGAACTGCGGTCTCCGGGTCCCTCCTGAGCTTGAGGTACCACTGTGGGATGCAGGCATTTGGGAGCTGTGCCGTGGACTGGGAACAGGGAAGGGCCATGTTTCCATTCAGTGCATCCCTGCTCCTTCATCCAGAGCCGGTGTGGGCAGCCTGATGTGAGATGATGAAGCTGCTGCCTGGCAGCGCTGCAGCCGTGTGTCCCTGCACAGGAGGCAGGGCTTGCTGGAGAGCCCAGGGGACACGTGGTGGCACAATGCCGGCCCTGGAGAAGCTGGAAGGGCTTATGGGTGTGTCTGGGCTGCAGGCGAGGTTGGGGCAGGGGACACACCCCCCTGTAGAACCATGGAGCTTGGTCAACCTTTATTTCCTTCAGTGTCCAGTGCAGATGGAGGGTCTGCCTCTGCCTGTCCTTAGTGTGCAGATGTGACCAAAAGATTGCAAAGAGCCTTTGCACCTGCAGTGAAACTCTTTGGTGAATGAGCTCAGGGGACAGAGACGTGACAGTACTGTGAAACTCTTCAGCAGTCCTCTCCTGTCATGTGCTATCACTTATTTTAGAGGGGAAAAAAAAAAAGGACAAGGAAAGAAAATGAGAAAGATGTGCTAAGCCCATCTGTAGAGACAGAGGAAGCGACAGGTGATCAGCATGGGGTATCTGCAGTGCTGTTCCTTGGCTCTCCTCTCTTTTCCAAACCGCTGTGTGTGTGTCAGGGCTGTCTGTCCATCTGTCCATGCACAGGCTGGGTGGGTGGGAGGGCCCTGTGCCACCTGAAGGGCTCTGCAGTGGCTCATCTGTCACCGAAACTCCCTGCGCCGTGGCAAAGCAAATATGCTGCAGCAGGCTGTAAAGCTGTAAACATATGGGCACTAACAACAGATTAAGTGAGTGATTTAGTCTAAGGGGCTTGGTAGATTACCATAAAATGTATCTTAATTAGAAAAGCAATCAAAGTTGCACAGAGTCAATGAGGATGAAAGGTCTCTGTTGGCAACAGTGAGCGTTCTGTCCCCCATACCAGGAGATGTGCATGGTGATGGATGCAGCTCGAGCCCACTTTGGGGGGTTTCCTGGGGTTTGCCCAATTCAGCCCTGAGTGCAGGCTGCCTTCATGCTGAATTATTTGTTCTTTGACCAGTGAGACCATCCTGTGAGCTGCTCAGAATGAGGGTGATGGTGGACTCAGGTTCCTTTAAAAGCGTTAACAAATCAGAAACTGCTGAAGCGAAGGAAAAAAGCATTTGCACATTTTCCTTAAAACTCTGTACCAGTACCCAAAGATATATCTAAGTGTTTGCCGTGTATAGTACAGCTAGTCCCAGATAAAGGATTGGGGCTTCTAAGTGCTACCATAACACAAATAATTAATAAGTCTATCTCCCTCACTATGTTCTTATCTTTTCAGTGAGCATGGCCATAATTAGCTTTCACCTGATTCTAAGTTTATAGCATGTTCAATTGCTTTTTCCATTCTGCTTTTGTTTTCCCTGCTTCCCTATTTTAGTGATCCTGGCTTTATTCCACAGGCCAGAATCTACAGATTTAAAAGCTGGATAGTCATTTCCAGCAGTGCAGATGTAAAGATTGCAATGGCCAAAACCATATTGATGTATTATTGGTTTTGTACAAGTGTCTGTTTCTGTTCCGGGGTCTGGGAGGATTTCAAGTACATTGGGAAGTGGCACAGAAGATTTGCAGCAGCTGCTGGCAGCCGAGAGAAAGGGAAGGAGGACTGGTTATCTCAGAATTAAGTATTTTGAACCATGAAGGAAATGGAGAACATTCAGGCAAGATTTTTGAAAAGTTTTTTCTCTTTGTGTTTGGAAGCAGGTATGGGTACAGATTTCAGGGAAGGTGAATTAAGGGGTGTGAACAAAAAGGAGGCAGGCAAGAGGTGTGGAGCAGCACAGGAAGGGGGAGGATATAGGGGAACAGGACAACTTAACCTGTCCAGGTGAAGTGTTTCAGAGCTAGTGAGATAAGGACAATGTTGTTAGCATTTCCTAAATATGTTGTGTTTAGGTGTTGCTTTTTATGATTTAAGTGTGGGAAGGAGAGCAATATCATCTCCGGGGACAGAGTATGAGAGGAGTGGCAGAAAAGGAGAGGGAGGTTTTAATTTTAAAAAATGTTTCTTGCTCAAAATGTTCTCTGTGAATTCCCAGAGCTCAGCAAAGCAAATGTTCATTTATAGCCCATCATCTTAATTATTAAAAAATAAATTATTTTTGCCATGTGGGCTGGTATTTAGCCAGGAGCAAATTCTTATTCCAGCCTTTTGCACAGAGGTGGGTGTTGAGGTCAAAGCCAGCTCCAGTGGATTTTTCCATCCAAAACTGGCTTGAGATAAAAGAATGGGCCCCATGTTTGGAGACAGAGCCAGGGCAGGCATGTGGGACAGCAGGTGACAGGCAGCAGATGACACCAGATAGTTACACTGGAGCCTAGGGAGCTGAGAGGAAGCGACTAATGGCCTCTGATGAGCATGGACTGATAATAATGAGGTTAATACCCTTTCATTCACCCAGAAACATCTTCAGGAATGTATAATCCTTGCTAGTCAATGGGCAATCATTAGGTCATAAATAATACAGTGTGATTGAAGGACAAGAGGCTTTCCTGTAATAATCATTTTCCGTCAGTGCTGACCCGGGGAGGGTTTGGTTGCAGCCCCCTCACTGTGCCACACTGCAGGCACCCAGCTGTCAGGGCATTTTCTGGTCAGAGGAGTGCTCCAGCCTCTCAGTTCCACTGCCTGCATCTGTCACCAGGGCAGGGAAATTCTCTGCAGGAGCCCAGGTCCACGGAGTAGTGCTGGGAAAGGAGCTGGAGCTAATGGGAAGAATAAAGGCACAAATTAGGCGAGGAAGCAGTTCCGGGAGCCATCAGGGAATGTTGCCAAGGGACAGTGGTGTCTGGTGGTGATGCTGGGAGAGCTGGGAATGGGGCTGGGCTCCCTGGCTGGGCAAAGTGCCTTGTCCCAGACCCAGCCCGGGGCAGATGTTGTGCACACTATGTACCAAGGCTGCTTTTGCATGCTGGGTTTGTGGTCCCTGCCATCCAGTGCTGCAGTGTGGTGTAGCCTTGGTTGTGGTGGAGTCCCTGTGCCTGTATTGGCCAGCTGGGGTTTAAAGACATTAAGTTCAGGGGCACTTTCCCTTTACAGAGTGCTTCCCATGTGTGCATGTCACTCAGCCATAATGTAAATCCCTGTGATTATTAGAGGGAGTAAATCCTACTCAGTAAGAACTTGGATTGTGCTCTGTATGCATTTATATTACATTATGGGCCATTTTAAGCCCAGATGCTTTTGAACCCACCAAGCGAAAGAGGAGAGGAGCAGCCATCCAATCTTTTTTTATTTTATAATTAAATGTTTACACTTGTTACCCAATAAATCCCATATAATCAGGCCATAAAGTCGGCACAAAACCTGTTGTTTTCTGGAGGGAGCAGAGACAGTTATATTTATGCATTAACCTGAGTGTTTGCTGGGTTGTTGCACATTACCTGTTAGTAAAATGAGAATTGACTTGACCTATTAGAAAAGTTCTCTTGTACCTCACTGTGGCTTTCCATGGTTTTGCCCATGGTGGTCGCATGTGGTTGGTGCCAAAGCAGCTCATGAGACAAGAGGAAGGGGACCCAGACTGGGAGTGGCTGCTCTCCAGGACTCTGGGCACTTGTGATGCTCTGGGCACTGTCACAATGTGGATCCTGGCAGAGACTGCCACGGTTGTTTTTTGGGTTGGTTTTTTGTTGTTTTTTTTCTGGAAGTCTAGGACTAGAAAAGCTCTCAGGCCCAAAAAGGAGCACATCTCTGCTGCAGTGACATATGTCACAGCATGAGTCATTCAGGGATTATACATACAGATCAAAACATGTCTGTCCAACTTGTGCTGCTGCGTCCTTAAATGAAGAGGGCACAAAGGGGAAGCTGTGGAGGTTACAGATGAAGAGCCATAACTTCCAGGCTGTTCTACAGCCAGAGGGGAAAAGGGCTGCAGGCAGCAAGTGTGTCTGTGATACATCCCAAATGAAGCCATGTACACCCAGTAATTATCCCAGGGACTCCTAAGCCTGTTTGCAGCACCCCTCGGTGTCTTTCGTTTCATGGAAGACACGTCACCAATGTGTCAATGTCCATGTGCTGAAAGCAATTTATACAAGAAATTTTAAAAACCCTCAAGTCCTTGTAAATGCTTACCTCAAACCTTGGACTATTGGTTAGAGGTGCTGGGAGAGCTTGGCAGCTCTGCCCAGCTTGTGTAAGTACCTTTGTACTCCAGCAGCTTTTCACTGATTCCAAGAAGAGCTGCTCTGTATGTGTCTCTGTTTTCTGCCTGTTAACTCTTCCATGCATGCTGCCAACCTTAGCATTAGCTTTCAACTTCGTGGCTGACCCATTAAATACTGGATGAAATGGCTTGCATTACATTTTGAACTTAATAAATAGGAAAGGCATTACACAGATTCTGTCTGGCCATCTGGAGGAACAGTGTTCTTTACCCCAACGAATGGCTATCTTATCCTGTCATATACAGTTGGGCTTTATTCTATTAAAATATAATGAGAAAAGACTACCATACCATTATTTGGTGGAGCTAAATGGGATTTTTAGAATAATCAATGGAAGATGAATGAAAAAGGTTTTCTTCAAAGCAAAAGAGAGAAAATTGTCTCCTTGGGATTAAAGTATTGTATAACCAAGTTATTATAAAATGATCTTTACTCACTAAAAATACCCCAATTTCATTTCCATAAATCTTTCCATTAAGAATCAAATCAAGTTGTTGGGGTTTTCTTCATTAAAAAAAAAAAAAGCTAAGCATTAAATGAAGTATTGTGTTTTAAACAGAGGATGCTGTGGGATTCCTGACTGCTCTGGGGTCAAGTCTTTCCATCCAGCTGGTGGCATCAAGGGCTGCTCTTTTTGGGTGCTCTAAAATGCCAGACAGAGGTTTACTGCTGTAGATGGCCTCATGAAGACCCCACAGCCCTGTGGTGAAGTCATGGAGCAGATTGGTCTCTTCCAGATGGATGACAGTGGTTCTTCATGCCCAAACTTCAAGTTGCTCCCTCATCCCTGGGGTTTTCACTCCACACAGACCAGGGCTAGGCTGGCACAGGAGCCTTCTTAGCAACGCTGCTGTTTATTTATAAGGTGGGGACACTAAATCCCAGCAATCGGTGAACTGTGGCTTTAGGGTTTGTTTCTCAGCAGGAGCAGAATATATTTCAGCTTTCTCCCTGTATAGCTGTTGAAGGAAAATGACTCCAGCTAGTTGTCACCCCCCTCCGAACTGCGTTGGCTGCGATGCTATCCACCTCCCCCCCCCCCCCCCCCCAAACTGCGTCGGCTGCGATGCTATCCACCTCCAATTCATCAACCAGTCAAGTTGATATAATTAGGAATCCCAAAGTCAATAATCTGATAATCTCCAGTGCACAAAGGCTTGTATGTAGGAGAAGTGATTCCAGGAAGTCTGCAGCTCAGATTCGTGCAGGAAAAATGCCAGATTTTAAAAAAGAAACAGGCAGAGACCCAGAGGAGAGAGTGCTTCCTAATCCTTCACTGGTGACATATTTTGGGCCATCAGTTCTGCAGTAAATGTTTCCCGTACAGTCATTTAGTGCCTTTGAACCTTCCCTTTACAGCCTTAATAATAATGTTCAATTACTGGTTCTGCCCTATAAATAAATAATCTCAGTTTAACGAGACACTCTGCTGGGTGAGTGATGCTGGCTGCGGGGGGACGTCTCCAGAGCCCTCAGAGCACTGTGCTCCCTCCTCCCTCCACACACGCTCTTGGCCACAGTGGGAAATGTAAGGCAACAGAACATTTGGCAAAGGTTTTGCAGTCTCTCTGTTATGATGGTATGGAGAAAGGGAGGTCTCAGATCCAGAAATCATGCCAGAAAAATAGGTCTGCTTTTAAAACACTCTGAACATGTAAAATTACTAATAATAGTGCAGGTGTTTTGAACATTTCAGGTTGCTCTTTAAAAGTGTCAGGAGTTCCCCTCAGCTTTCCAGTGTTAGGGCAGGAGTAGGGGACTGGAGGACCTCTTTGGGAAAGCATCCAGCAGGTTCATTCCCATTTTCCTTCCTCAGTGCCAAGAGAAAACATTGGAGATTAAACCACATAGTGAACTGCATCCCCCACAGCCTGTTTTTGGCCACCGCAGCTCCAGGCAAGACTAACGCTTTCTTTTTAAGATCTTGCCCTCCTGAAGGACCCACCAAAGGTCCTCTCCTTTGTAGCAGGATAGTTTTGGGATGCACACCCAGCATGGTTTCATCCTGTCAGCCAGCAGGCTGCTGCACAGGGCAGACGTGCTCCCAGAAAAAGCAAGTGGTTTATATAGAAGTTACATCAATTTAAATGACAGTGTTGTCTTCCTACCGGGATGTTTCAGCTGTAACATGCAGCACATAAGCCTTTTAACTTGCCTTGTCAGGAGCTGTTCTGCCTTCTCCTGGTGTGCAGAGCGAGCCTGTTGCTCAGCAGGCACTGAGGGGAATTGTCACAAAGCCAAACAGGGAGAAGTGATAGGAAATCATCCTGGTTTTCCCTTCCATGGTGGGGTGAGTGATGTCCAGGGTCACATGCTGAGGCACTACCAACTGGTTAATTCACAGCTGGGGCTTGGGCTCCCTCAGGGCACCACACACCCCAAGCCCCTGGCCACTGGCTTGGGAAACGAAGGAACCTTGAGCCTGCATAAATGACAGCACCTGAATTGCAGAATTCACTGCCATTGCACTGAAACCTGGCATTGGAAGAAAGGAAGTGTTCCCATAAATCATATGATGAACCTTTCCCTGCCTTGTGCTCGTGTGAGAAAGTGTTGTGCTCTACTGGGTATTACATTGCTATTTTTTCTCGAAGTGCTAAGGACCCAAATGGTCTTTAAAACATGCTTGTCTGATTTGACAGGGAAGGCTGGTTTATAGTCATGCAGTACCATAATAAATAAAATTTCTGTTGGTTAAGTTATGCTGTGAGATGATACTTCTTTACGAAAATATACCTATAGTCCGGGCCAAGGCTGGAGGTCAAAGAGGGAATATCACCAAAACAGGATCTGGGAATGATGTTAAACACTTTACAGAAACTCATTGCCTCCTCACTAAATGCCAATCAATGCAAAGCCAGCACATCAGTGTTGTGTCTGAGAGCATGAGGAAGAAGGATGATCTTCCAGCCAGGCTGGACTGGACTTGTGAGATGTGCATTGCTCCAGTCAGTGCTGAGAAGCACAAATAATGTTCCTTCCTCTCTCTCCCTTTGGTGTTTGGCCTCATTGGGTGGGCTGGTAACTGCTTCCATAGCACACACTGAACTGATGGTTGGTGTGTTATCCCATGTGGAATGTGGACCACTGATCCAGGCTGGGGACAGGCATTTTCCATTTCCTGCAAAGGTGCAGGCACATGTGAAGGCACCAGCCTCCCCACTGTATAACAATGGGAAGGCAGTAGCTGCAGCTGCAGAAGGGGTGGGGAGCACAGGACAAAGCAGGGTTTGCCCTGCTTCCACTCTCCTGGGCAGGAGTAGCCTGGCACAGCCAGGGCAGCAAGGATTTCTTGCCTCAAGGGCTCCACGTTTCTCCCACTCCTGCTCCAGGGAAGCCAGGCACAGGACTGGCTGTCAGGCCTGAGCCTTGGCAGGCAGCAGCCATGGGATAACCAGAGGTAACTGTGCATGGGGAGATTTCTCTCTTGTGAAGGGGGGAAGCAGGATGTGTGCACACCTTGCAGATAAGCCTAGTGCTGAGTGTGGATTTATAGGCAAAGAGTAAATAGGAAAACGGGGAAACACTTTCCCTTTCTCCATAAACTTTTCAATTTCAGAGCAGCCAGATTCAATAAAATTATCTCACAGATGGAGGTTTTATTGAATCTGGCCCATAAAGCTCCCATTATGGGGTTTACAACTGCCATTTACACAAATCCTGCTATAATAAAATACAGTGGTGTTTACAGTTTTCCTGAAATGGCCACTGAATTACTGTGTGCACAAAAAAACCAGCTAGTAATTCTTGGCCTATTGCTCTGGGCACTCCTCTGACAACATAAAGCAGCACAACTTGGGGTGGGGGGGAAGGAGAAATGCAGAGGTAGGAGGAGAAAATTATGCTGCTGCTGCTTGGCCAAGATACCCCCAGGGAAATTGATTTACAACCCTCACTCTGTACTCCCTTGATGGAAACTGTAAATATGCTTCCTAAAGGTGCTTCATGTCCTCAGCATGCAGCTGAGGGGACTGGCTGGGCATTATTGGCAGCTGGGTGATCCCAGCCATCAGCAGCATCTGATCCAGCCACAGCAGGGAGCCAAGCTTGAGCTGGCTGAGGTATTGCTGAAGTTTGGTAGAAAAGTCTGTGGCATGGTCCTTTTCCCACGTGCCTTGTGGGTGCTGCCTGGTGCTTGGAGCAGAGTGTGAGCTGAGTAAGGGTGGGAGCTGGTGGTTGTGCCTGGAGGGGTTTGCTGAAAAGTTTCTGGTTAAGTGCTGGTTGTGGGGCTGAAGGGTGAGTAAAGGCTGGAGCTGATCTGAAGGACCAAGGCTCCAGGTGCAAGTCTGCTGTCAGAGATGTTCCCAGTAGGGGGGAGGAAAAAATGGGGATTCTGGAGGAGATACTTCCTGGGAAGGAATGGCCTGAGCTGTGTTTTTGGTCATGGTTCTGTGCCCTTGGTGAAAAAACATGACACCCATTATGCTGATTTCTAATGTGTGATGAAAGGAGATGCATTTCAATTGCACCCCTCTCCCTTGCTTGTCCCCTTGCTGAGAGGTGATGGCTCTTCCTTTATAGCAGGTCTCACACCACAGGGTTTCAAGTTCCCTCTTTATATATCACTGTTAATCTTTGTGCCTATGTACCTGTAAAACATTTGCATTTGCAACTCTGTTAATTAGTCCAGAAAGCAGGTCAGTGTTCTCGCCTGTTCTCCTTAATATATTGTTTTCTGACATTGCCTCACAAATTAACCTGAAGTGATTAATGCTGATTTTCAGTGCTGTGCTACATGTAAGGGCAGGAACTTCTTGTGTGTACAGGGGAAGTGTCTCATTTAGGATGAAGGAACACTATTTAAATTGTACTGAAAATATTTATTTTGTGGCGCATATTTAACAAGTCAATTCATAGTGAAGTTCAGCTTTCCTCTTTTGCAGTAAGCTCAGCAAGAAGAACTGATTCAATCATAGTGTTTATTAACTTTTCTTGTCATTAGGTACCTAAATACCTTTGCAAATCTATCCTCCAGGTATGATACGCCCTGATCACATTGGAAGTGAGTGGCAGGGTGGAAACTTGCCTCATTCTCCTGTTACTCCCTGTGCTCCATCATACTTGGCACATCACTTCACCCAGGGAGGGTCTCCTTGCCCCAGTGCTCAGGTGTCACCCCAATAATCTGTCACTCTTTGGGGAAAAGGTGCACATGCAAAGCTGAATTCCAAGGAGGCTGGTGAAACTTGGGACTTTGTTTATGCTGCAAATTGGGAGAAATAAGATTAATGGCATGTTTTGCAAAACCTTGTGCAGCAAGAATAGATCTAGTTTTTCTATTTATTATATTTTCAGTCTGTTATTTTACCATTACATCTGCTTGCTGCATCATTTTTCAGTGTCCAAAGACATGGTTCCTTTCCCAGATGTGTACACTCTTTGTTTCCACGGGGTTGGCAGTTTTTATCTTATTTAGTTGTGGCTGGGATTGGACATTTGCTTGCCATTTCTCTTACCTGCCCCTCTCTGGATTTTACAGTAACTCTGTTAAAGATAATGGAGTTACTTCAGAGCTATAGCGCTACAATCAACAAAATCTAACCTGTCTTTTAATTTAAGTTACAACTGCATAAATAAACTGTCCCCACTTCTACTTACGGTCTTCCAAGGAAGCCTATGTCAGTGAATGTTTGAAGACACCTGCTTCCACTTCCCTTCTTTGAACCCATGATATAAAAGCTGATGTGTCTCTGCCCTGCATACTCCCTCCATTATTTTTCTCCTGGAAAATCAGGATGTGGTACAGGTTTGCATCAGAACCACCCAACCTCTTTGTTCCTTTCCAGTTTGTCTGACTTCAGCCAAAGTCTGGAATTCCCTTCTGCTTTGCAGTCAGTTTACTTCACCTCTATGTCCACTTTGGATTATGGTAGTAATTTAGGAAAAGCAATTTAAAAAATCACTGTGGGGTTTTTTTCTAAGTCATACATGAAGTGGGAGAGGGGCAGCTCCTTCTGTGTTTTGCCACATAACGGGATGGAAACTGTGTGAACTGTCTGGATCTGCTATTGCTACTTTTGGTTGCACCTTTTAAATACTTCTGCCAGTGTTTTGTTTGGGTTAAGAATTACTCATTATGTTCAGTCAATATTCATCCTTCTCTTCTTGTCCAATCTCACCTGTCAGTGGGGTGATTGAAATAACTGCTTGGGTTGTGAATCCCAAATGGGGTTCAAGACAGGAGGGAAAAGCTGAGATGCCTGGCATGGACAAATGATGATGTGTCTGTCTGCGTGGCAACAGAGCTTCGTGTGTCACGGTTCCTTGCTTTTGGGAAGGGCGCAGGAATAATGTATGGCAATGCCTTAAATGCAAGGAGTGATGGATGACCTGACCCGAGGGGGCTGCTGCTGCAACTAGAGCTACTGCATGGATTTGCTTGTGGTGGTGGCTGAAACGAAATAAAATAAAACTGTTGTTTGTTTTTGACAGCTTTTTGCAATCTTTGCATTTGCAACATGCGGCGGGTACTCTGGAGAGCTGCGCCTCAGTGTGGACTGTGCAAACAAGTCCGAGAGTGACCTCAGCATTGACATAGCCTTTGCCTACCCCTTCAGGTAACCCGGCCGCTCGCGCGTTCGGCTCTCGGGGCTGGCCCAGCTTCCCCAGCCTCCTTCACTCAGAGCAGGTTTCACTTCTGCACCACTCTGGGGCTCCGGGATTTTCCTCTGGTGGGCAGGAGGAATGAATTTGGCCAGACCTGGTGTGGATGGGGCCATGGCAGCTGCTGGGAATGGCAGCTCAGCTGAGGAGAAGACAATTCCAGAGCCCTGTGGAGGCCAGGAAAGCTTGGGGAGTGCAAAATGGCAGGCAAGGAAAAATGAAACAGCACGTCAACCCAAAATGAAAAACTCTAGTGTAGCCATTAACTTAAGCTGAAAATGACAGAGGTTTTCCATCCATTGCAGTAGCAAGGATCTGAACTAGCTACTCCAAGGGAGGGGGAAGCAAAAAACCAAAATGAGTTTGAACCATAACTTTGAAATGCTTTTTGAAAATTTTACTAATTGCATGTTTGCATCCCTTGGTGTCTGAATGCTTTAAACCTAGTGATTTAGGAAAACAGTTTTTTATAGGTTTTTTATGTTTTTAAGTACATCTGAAAACTGTTGTGTAGTTATACATATATATATATATAAAATGTTCATGCCATCTAAGATCCTGCTTCAGAAGAACATCTACACTCTTCTGTTTTTAGATATGTCAAGTCCACTGCAGAAACCACTCACTTTTGTATAAGTGATTTCTTCAAGGAATTGAGATGATTAAGAAAAGAATGCATAATTTAATCTCAAGCCTAGTACACTATGACTCTAAAATTATTTTTCTTCCTTGGGAAATCACATGCTGTTTTGCTTATGATTCCTATGCACAGACCAGACTTGAAAGCATCTATTTCTTTAACAAGTTCTAAGATACAGCAAATTCCAAACAGTGGGAACTGAATTTGATTCCTTGAAATGTTGTTCTTGCTCGACATACATTTATTACTCAAAAAAGTCTCATTTCCTAGTGTTACAAATGTTTATTTTTTTTTGTCTTGAACATATCCACATTTTCTCTCATTTCTGCTAAGTATGCATAGGAGAGACCCTGAAAATTGAGTTATGTGAATTTGTAATTTGATTCACTTCCAAATAGGTCATTTCTCCAACATTCATTACAAATGCACCCTGTAGTGAAGTGCTTTTAGTTTGCATGAATATAAAATAGTATTTTATTTTAAAAGTTAATAAAACAGAAGTAGCCATCGAGTGTCTCCTGGTGTTTCACCAGGCACATTGACATTGTTTCTATAAGGAAGTGGCTGGATTTGCAATTTCCCACAATTTTGCTTATTAGAAAACTGGAAGTAATTGATGGATAATGTAACATTCCAGCATGTTGCAGTGGTAATGCAAAATAAGGTTTATTTACAGGAGGGATCCAGCTGAGGCTGTGGCTGGCCCTTGAACTCAGCATGCACAGATGGGATGTATGGAATGCACTATGGGGTGGTGATACAAATATACCTGAAGTGTGCTAGTGAGAAGGGAGATGACACTTAGCTGCTGTTATAGGAGAAGCACAAATATACTCAGATTTTGTGCAATTTGGGCTTTTGTTTGCAAACCTGAGGAATATGCAAAAAAGTGTCCAGAAATGTGCAGATTACATGTGGCAGCAGATGTACGCCTGGAAAATCTGGCCCAGTGCTACCTTTGGAACTTGGTGTCATCTCAGTGTTTTATGTAAATATTCCTGTGACTTTCTCGTGTGTTTGCTATTTTTGATTTTTTCCAGTGCTCCTTCCACAGAATGGAGATGGGATGCTCTATAAACAGAAGTGAGATTAGTTGGGAAAGGTAACATCTCAGAGCAGTGAATACACTTGGAAAAAGCAGCTCAGAAAAGCTGAGGCTCTCTAATCAAGACTGCTCCTGAGGCTGAGGCTCCCTGCATGGGCTTGTAGGCATTGTTAGGTAGGATGAATTTCCCACCAATTGTCTTGCATTCAGGTCCATCTTCCCATGGCATTTTCCTTTCAAATGCCTTCACAGTCCTGATTACTGGCTGTCAGCCGGGGGAGGTGTAGGTGGAAGGAGAGAAGCTGCTGAGCATCTGACACCCCGCTGCTGTTGGGGCTGTCAGCAGTGACACTGAAGCAGTCAAAATACCTGAGCGCTGCTTTTTATGAGCTGCACCTTCCAGCATGACTTGAAACAAAGAAAGTCGTGCTACCAGCTGCTTTCATTTCTGTTGCTGTGAATTTGAGGCTTTATTTTCTTCTCCCAAAAGATTAACTGCTAGACCTTGGCCAGTAGATGACAAGTGTCGAGAGCTTTAAGCTGGTAAGCAAAGTGGTAAGGCTGAACAGGACAGCTTGGCAAAGCAAGAAGGCTTGGATGTTTGGGAAATGAGATTGAAGGAATCTGATAACGTTGCTATTAAAGCAAGATCAGAATGGGGAGGGAGTCTTCCAGATTGAAAGGATGGGCATTGCACTTGTGACCACATGCTTCTGGGGCCAATCACCTGAGCAAAAGAAAAGGAGGATGCAGGAGGGCAAAACCAGTGCTGGTGTCCTGTGGGGGTGATTCATTTGGCCCCAGGCCAGTGTTGAGTACAGCACTGCACTCTACAGCAGGTAGCTCCAGATGCTCCCAAACAAAGGAACATCTTCAAACCTGCTTATTGAGATTTTTCCCAGCCCCAACCTACAAATTGCAAAAGTCTCCAGCAAGAAATAAAAATGAGTGCAAGAGAAATAACTACTACAACTAGACTGAGAGTTTTGAAACGTACCTTTAAACTAATCTAAATTAAATCTTTCTTGTTTGTTTTCTTTTTAAAGTTATGGCTATATGGAAATTATGCTTGGCTCCTGTGTTGTCTTACTGCTGTTGTAACTCTGGTAGCAGGAAATTGTGGAGCACCAAAAGGAAAACCCAAAGAAACTTTTTTTCACAAAGTGGCTGCTTCTAATTTCTGCTGGAATCACTTTCTTAGTTAGTTCTGGCCCTGGATTAATTTGCCCTTTGAAAAGAGGGAAGTGAGGAAAAGCATAAAAGTGTAGACACATGAGATGGATGCTTTTCCATCCACAACTACACTGATTCATTTAAGCTTCCTGCAACCCATGTCCATGACCCTGTAGTCACCCTGTAATGTGGACATTAACCTGAAGTCTAAATCCTAATATCCTCTAACAGTGTCTCCTGGACCTCTGCCACACTCTTCTACAGATCCTGCCAGACTCTTCCATGCCCAATCTGATACCAATAAAGATGTTTAAATATTCACCTGAGGTTTTTTCTCCTTTCAGCCTGATTCCAGTTATATCACAAAATGTTTTTTCCTTCTTCATGTTTTAAAGCACAAATCAGCCATGCTTCTGGATACCTGTATATGCATTTTGAAAGTTTTACGAGTTCAAATATTGAATAAATTTCTCTGACCCTAGAGTAACTGTTTTTCTCTAGCATTAGGATCTGTGCTTGATACAGAGCCTATTGCAAATTTGGCACACATTAAGATGTTCATTAACTTGACCCTCATCCAGCAATGATTCTTTGAGAGATAGAAAATTCAGCATCTTGGCATTATTTGTTACTCTCACAGTCCATCACCCTTTCAGATTGGATTTGTCACTTATCCAAGTGCCCTGAAGCAATATGTTTTGTTTGTAATAAGAGTCCTAGTGAAGGTCCTATTTGTTTATTATTTGCTGTGATCCCAGCAACATTTTTATCGTGTTCTTTGTTTTTCCTTGGCTTTACTTTGATGATAAGTGATTGAATAGTACACCTACTGTGTACATATTTGTTACTGATATTCACTATTTTAAGATGCTTTTTTCATCAGTCCTCCTCAAAGCAAGTATCTTTGTTTGCTTTCAGTACCAAGCCTGTACTGAAGATTTTTTGGTACATAATTATTCGTATCACAAACTTGTTTTATTTGCAACTGGCAGAGTTGCACTGAAACATTTGGGCTTCATCAACTACTGATTTAAATGAACCTTTGCATCTCAGAAGTGCTCTCGTGATGATGTGCTGGGAGAGGCACTCTGTGCTGATGCCATCAGCTGCTCTTTGTGGTTATGCCCTGTCCTGGCCACGGGAGCAGTGCTGTGCTGACCCTGGCCGTGGTGATGCTGACGGGGTCTGTGGCTCCTGGGAGTCCCATGAGCAGAGGTGTTGCTCTGGACAGGCCTGCAGGGCAATGGGAAGGGAGAACCATCCCAATGCAAGCCCCTAAGTGTGCTGCCTGTTAAGTCTTGAGGCAGAGCCAGGACTAAAATCTCTTTACCTGTAGCTTTTGGAGGTGCTTTAACCCAAGCCTACATACACAGTATATCCCCCGGTTAAATGCTGTGTGGGAATTAATTTGGAGTATCTCCTGTCTTTTCTTGAGGCATTCATTCTGAAAACTACTTGGAAAATATTGGTCTGGAGGATGACATTGCTAAATTTTAAACAGTCTCACCTATGCCAGTGGTCAGGTGAAATGTTTAGAGGTGTTAGGAGCACTGGGCCACAGTTGCTAGAAGGACAGAGTAGGATTTCCTGGAGGTGCTAACATGAGACCCTGATGAAAATACATCTTTGCACACCTTTGTATCACAGCAAAACAAAATGTTTTGACCAAAACAAATGTTTTCCATTTCATTCTAAGTCAAATCTTATTAGTATCTTTTCAGTGTGCTAGTAAAGCTGTCTCTTCAAGTGATTCTTCCTTCTGAAGGAAAAGGAAATGGTGTTTTATGGGAGCTTTTCATTCACTTTAAGCATCTCATTTGAATAAAGACATTCCCATTGAGCACCCTTGAAAGTGTTCACCTCATCTGCATGCGATGGGTAGTCTAGTCTTCCATTTGAAATATGACAGCCAGATCTAAATTGCCTACTTAGAAGCTACAAATGATAATTAAGGAGAAAACATCTAACTTTTTGAGCTTTGCATCTATCTTTCTTTGGGAAAGGCTTCTGATAATGTTAGCACATTTCTGTGCCAGTGTGTACTATCCTTCTATTTTTTTGTCATCCATTTGTTGTAAATCTTGCTTCAGAATTTAGTGAGAAACCTTCTGGCTGAAAGATTATAAATGTCTGTGATGGCTGGGAGACTGAGAGCTGCTGATAAATAGAAATTCTTTCAACTAAGTAGTTGCCTGCAGTGCTGACTTCAGGCAGTCCTGGTGGGCTCTGCTCCCAGACTTTTTGGGAGTTTGGAGATAGGAAGGAATAAAGTCAGAGTCAGTGAAACTCCTTAAGGTTTGTGTTTATTTTGGATGTCTTAATCTTACAGAAGATGTCTCTTCTGCAAAACCAAACTGTGACCTCATAAACCTCCTGTGCATAGACAGGAGCAAAAGCAAGCCAGCAGGAGTTGTGCACTGGCTTCAGGTGTAACCTGTGCCAAAATGTAGATCACAGGTGGATTTGGCAGAGCTCCTGGGAAGGTGAGACGTGCTGGTTAAACTTTGCATGACCCATTCCAGCTTAATGAAGGGATAAATCTCTGCCCTGGAACTTCTTAGAACAAAACGTGGTGCTTTTGGGAAGCAGATTTTGCACAAGCAGGAGTTGCAGGGACGATTGGATGGAGTTTAGAAGACCACAAGCTGTGTCACAGTGGTGTCTTCTGGATCTGCAGTCCATGAAAGCTGCATTAGTTTAGTTGCTTTTCTTGCCAAACTGTGACTGCCTCATCTGGCACTACAGACCTGGGGTTAACAGCTGAACTGATGAGGAAAAATGTTCAGTAATACATCAGCTAAGCTGGAGATTTTCACCACTATCCCTGTTATATAAACTGGCTGTGTAGGATGGGCACTGAGGGCTCAGTCAGGGCTTTAATTTTCTTCCACAACTGTTTCAAACTTTGATCTCAGCAGTGCTTTTTATACCTAATTTTGACCTCTTAATGAATAATTTGCCTAACCAAAACTTCTACATTTTAACTACTATTAGTGGAAAGTGGAAATCGAGTGAATGAGGAGGATAAAGTTGCATCCTGCTGAGTACATTTCAGGAAATCCTTCAGGTTACAAATATCTCTGATTGTGATATCTTCACAAAGTATCTTCATATTTAATGTGACTGATTGAGGCAAACTGAAGCATTAAGATATATTTTTAACTATGAAATAGACCTTTTTTTTTCTCAGTTGTGATTTTTACATTCTGGTAATTTATAGGGCTAACCAGAAAATTGCAGCTCAATTTTTGAAAATCTTTTTTTTTTCCCCAATGGAAAGCCAGTTAAAAGATTCTATGCCATTGTGACATGAATGCAAGAACTTTGTGAGCTATTTAAAGTATGACCCCAGCACTTCCCTGGCAGTGAAGGCATCAGAGACTTTGGTCAAGTCTCTGTACTGAAGCAAGTCTGGAAGCAATCTGAACATGGAGCTTGCAAAGCCAAACTGAGCACTGATCAATGAGCTGTTGGTTTAGTTGGAGCTCTTTGCTCTTAGATTGTCTCCTGGGCTGGGGAAAAGGTGATGCAGGTCTGCAGAATAAGTACTTTTCTTTTCAGCTTTGAATGAACGTAGTTTGTGATAGGAAAGAATATTTCACATTTTTATCACTGACTCTAGTGATTGGAGAGTACATCCTGTAGTTCAGAGCCCTGATGAGATTTTTGCTTGCCTGTGCATGGCTACAGATTAGTGAAGTAATTGAAAACTGCAAATCAGTGTTCTCGAACATCCACAAGCCTTCAAGGACCACACTTACTCTGAAATACTGTCTTTAGACAACAGTAGAATGGGAGAAAATAGGCTTTTTTACTTGGACAGCTATGGTCTGCAGTAAGAGATGTCCATGAGTACAATGTACAGTGTCATTCCTGTTGACAGAGTTTGATGGAATTGCTGCTGGTTTGATTAAAATGGATTAAAAAAATAATGACTTCATGGCTTTTCTAGTTTTGAGGGCCTCCTCTGACCCCAGTTACAGTTTTCAAAATGTCTCCCACTTTGTTGAAATCTTCAAGATTGGCAAAGAATGGTCATTACTGCCAATTTGCACTTTTGGAACTGTGGATAAAGGCAAGTGCCCTTTTCTCACGACTGAGGGACCAGAGATGCTTCGAGTCACTCTTTGTTCCTGCATGAAATCTATAGAAAACCACCAGAAATCTGATAAAACACATCTTCAGCTTCTTTTTGAGGCTGACCCTGTGCATGTGGTCCTCATCACGACTGTGTTGTTGAAGCTAGAGACCACCCACCACCCCCACAATTTCATGGCTGGTCTGGATGGCTTGGCTTCTGGGTCAAACTGTTTTGTAAACAGCCAAGAAGGTGCAGCCCAAGGGTGGCAAAGCCTCTGCTCCTTCCTGCTGCTGGTGTGTTGGGCTGTGAACAGCAGTTGGGTGCTTGAGGAGGTCAGAGGAGGGAGATTTGTAAAACCATGAAGTCTCCAGTTAATTGCACAACCAAGGGCAAGCTGATGGGTCCAGGCAGTATTTTTGGTGATGGGGCAGCAGCTCTGCAGACAAGATGACTTCTCCAGATGTTGAGGTCATCTCAGTTGCTGCTGTCATCAGTGTTCTGCTTCTACTCTGTAGTTTTTAATCCCTTAAAACTTGAAACAAACACATCCTTGAATGCAGAACTGGGGCCATAGAGGAGGCTTCTCTTGCTTCACAGCTCTTCAAGTGGTCATTTCTTGTCTCCTTGTCCATATACAAACATTGCAAGAACACAGAGCTCATGGGCACACAGCTGGAGGGGAAAGGAAAGTGGTAGAAACTTTCTGAAGATAGTGTCTGCTGCAGATAAGGGAAAACACTTCCTTAAAACTTGGTTGAATTGTAGAGCTTTTCTTTTGGCACTCAAAAATTAGATTTTTTTTGTGAATTTGGATGGTCCAGTTGATCCAGACTGGCTGATTCTTCTTCACAGAGGCTATATTCTATGCTTAACACTGTTTTAGTGCCAGAAAAATAAATTCGTCATTAATTCTTTAGGCCAAAATTGTTCTTAAAGTGGAAGTTGATTTTGGATTTTTTAATATATGCAGCTTTTTCACAATTTGAATTTTTAATATATATTCATGAATAGTCTCTGCAGTATTGTGCAGTGATGGCGTTTTATCTGTGCCTGCCACAAAGGCTTTTCCAAAAAGTCAGACTTTAGGCAACTTCCCTTGCAAATTTATTTTTGCACATTTTCATGCTGTCAGTACAGAAGCAATCAAAGCAGCCACCCTTTGGCTTTGCCTTGTTTGGCATTTGATCCCATACCCTGGATGGTACATGGTGGCCCAGCTGGGGGACAATCAAACACATGCCCTTCCCCTTCTCCCTGCTCCAAAATGGGCATTTTCTGTGCAGGGGCCCTGAAGATTTCCCCAGGACTGTAGAGAATGGGATGCATGGAATGTCTTTGGTCTCCTCTCACACCTGGATTCTACATTAATTTATTTGCCAGGAGATAAATGCAGTATTTTTCATTCAGTAAACTCTGGAGAGGATGTGCATTCAACCCTGTGCTGCACAGCTCCAGTCAGTGCCTGTCCTGTCTGGATTCACACCTCCTGGACTATTCAAGGTGTGAAGGAGCTGGCAAAGCCTGCAGGTCCATCAGCATGCCCACAAGTCTGCTTGGCTCCTGCCTGGTGCACTGCTCAGCCCGTGCTGGAGCCCAACAGCTCCCTGAGGAAAGGATTTGTCATATCCTTCCAAATGTACATACTGTGACTGGGAGTTTCATTGGAGTCATCCCATAAAACTCTACAGAGAATTTAATTTGATTGTTTTAATTACATTAGGACAATATAATTGAGAAAATTATAGTTAAATACAAAGTAATATTGAAATACAACACAAAGAAGTAAATGTTGCTGCATCTTCTGTAATTGCTCTTGTATTTATATCAGTTGGTCTGGGGGGTGAAATTGCTGCTTTCATCATCTGTAGATCTGGATGAAAATGTCTGTGAACACTGCTTGTCACAAGGTGAAGCATTAATGCTTTCAGGTGGTTCTGGCTGAACACCAGGTGATGCCCAAGAATTTGGAATACTTTAACATGGAGTTCATAGCCCATTTGATGGTGGAAGGGAAGGTGAACTGGAGGTGGTGTGAGCAGCTGCAGATTGTGTGGGGTGCAGGATCAGCAGTCCCACATATCTCCATGCAGAAACACTGCCCAGGGATTTGACACATCCACTTCTCAGAAATGGTCTTACTATAGCCAATGACTTTTTTAGGCCTTTTCTTTATGATTTCTACTACTCGTGTTTTATCTGTAGATGTTTAGATTTCTGTAGATCTTCCTCTGAATGGAAGCTTTTGTTTGGCTCTGACAGGAGCTTTTTAGTTGGGAAGCTGTTTCCTGTGTCTGCAAAGAGGAGAGGGCAGCAGGAGAAACATGAGAGCTATGGGTTCAGCCAGGATCTCATAATAGGACCAGGTAACATTGGATAGTTATTTATGTGGTGGTGCAAATGTGTGCCAGTGGCATTTCCAGGTCCTATAATTTGCCTTGTTCTATGAACATGATGACTTTTTTTAAAGATAATTAAGGGTTACCTTCCTTTAGAGATAGCAGCAAAGTTTCCCAGAGACTAGAAAGCAGTTTGTCTCAAGAAAAAAGCTCGGTGGAGGGAAATCAGAGTATAATGCCACTAGTCTGTACCACAAAGAATGTAAGTTCCCAGTCTGGGAAGGTATTTGGGCTGTAAAGGCTGGTGAAGCATGTCTTTGAGCACTGTGCTCTGCTTGCACAGCATGTGTTCCTGAGAAGAGCTGTGAAATTATCTTGGGAGATAAATCTGGGTCTTGGATAAAGGCTTGGAAGTGGGGTTGGGATCACCCACTCAGCTTTCTGAGCACTCCCAGCAGCGTGTGTTCTATAAGGAGCCGTTTTTGTTGGCTCCTTGGTGCTACGATGGAGTAGTAGGGTT
Source organism: Cettia cetti (assembly GCA_013401135.1). NCBI lineage: Eukaryota > Metazoa > Chordata > Aves > Passeriformes > Sylviidae > Cettia > Cettia cetti. The sequence goes on along the minus strand of VZUI01068877.1, from coordinate 6,311 downwards.
TGCATTCCTGCTACGTGCACGCTCTGGGGAGGCTCATTCCCACAGCTGGCACCAGTCCAGATGTTTCTTCCCCCAGGAGTGTTGTGCAGGCTGCTTCCCAAGAGCTTGGTGGATGCAGTCACTGGGACTGGGTCCTGCAGGGGGGTCTCAATACTGGGGGTATGGCACCAGTGCCTTCTCAATGCCTTCAGACCCCCTCCTCAAAAGGGTTGTGTAGCTTCTCTTCCTGCAGGCCTGAGCACCTCAGGGGGTCTCAGACTCACTGTAACAGGAGAAATGAAATGAGAGATAGAGGGATGGAGCAGAGGGACCCATGTGGTGCCCAGCTCTGGGAAGGCATCCTGGTGAACCTGCTGTGAGCTGCCTGCGCTGGAGGAATTGTTCCAGTCCCAGTGCAGCACACAGTGTGGTGTGCTGGGACAGCAGCTGTGCCTGGCAGCTTGTCCTGATAAACCAGTACTGTAGGAAAACAGTTCTGGCCAAACATCTGCAGCACAGCTATGTGCTAGTGAGGGCTGGAAACCTGGCGAGCTAAGAAATTGAAAGTATTAGAAAGGAAATATTTTATATTATTTTGACTGGAAATAAACCAGAAAAGAGTGTAGGTTGCTACAGCTTTCCTGGTTAGCTTCCCAGCAGCACCTTCTGGGGTATTTTTTTTGGTCATGCTGCTCTGGACATGGATTTGGATGGGTATAAGCCACTTAAGTCAGCTGTGACAAAGGGGAGATCTTTAGGATCTTCAAATGTTCAGGATAGGAGCTAGGAATAAATGTTTGCAAGATGGTATATGTATTTGTGTGAAATGACTGGTAGTGTTGAATAATTCTAGAGTGATGTGGGCTTTGGAATTCATTTTTTTTGTAATAACTGGAGAGGTTTTATTGAGCGGACAGAAGTTCAAAGTGAAGTATTTTCAAATACTCTTTGATCAGCCAACTCTATTCTTTCTTCCTCTAGAAAGGAAAGAAACAAAAGACCAGGCTTGGATTGCTGAGTCAGATGGTGAATTTTAATTTTGCTTTCTGTCTCCAGAGAAAAATGAACCAATTTTGTAGGTGGAAATAAATGTGCTGCTGCTCTGTAGGAGAGGAGGGTACTGAAGGCACTTGGATGCTGGGGAATCTGGAACGGTGTTGTTTTTTGGGGCAGTTGGTAGAGTGAGGTATGGAAAACCACTGGGATAGTTAGGAAGGATGGAAAGCATCTCAGTTTTGAAAGGCTGTGGTATGTGCAGGCAGCACTGAGACGTGCATCATGGCAGATGGGCAATGAAAAGGTAAGGGATGGAAATACTTGAGTAAGCAGTAATTTCTTCATCTTGGGAAAAGAGCTGTGAGAGCAGCCTGGGGTGAGAAAGTCTTGTCATTGTTAGCAAAAGGGTAGAAACGTGTGATTTTCCCAGAATAGCACAGGTGCAAAAGGCCAGGGAGCAGTCACCTCCATGGTAACTGCTGTCCTGCTGAGGGCAAACCCCATCTCATCTCCACAGTTGTCCAGGCTTGGATAACATCTCAGCTATTTGACTTTGAAGGGCTGGAGAGAACTTGAGCATTAATGGCTTCAAGGTGTTCAAATGTGGTATTAACAGCCTGTCTGCCTGAGACTAACTTCAGCAGCTCCTGGATGCCTGGGTTCAAAGATTCAGATCCTGTGAGGATTGGTGGATAATTGTTCTGATGCTGCAGGGTCCCCCCACTCAGAAGTTTGTCCTTGCAGAGCAGATCTGGAGGGAGGAGCAGGATGGGAAAACTGCAGAGCTCACTCCATCCATCCTCCTGAAGACTGGAAGGAAGCCTGTTCCTTGCTGTGTGAGCAGCCTTGCAGATAGCCAGGATTTAGCACCAAACATTCAGGGATGCACAGCATTGGGGGAAGTGTTCTTTGCAGTGAGAAGAACAGGCTGGGAAGAGTGTTGGAAGAGTAAGTGGACCCAAATTTCTTTGAAGAAAAGACTTTTTATTTGCAGGCAGATTTCTGCATTGATCTGACTATTACAGATGACTTTCAAAGTGTTTTTCTTAATGTAGGTAATATCTCTAGAGGAGTTTTACAGGAATGATGAGCTCTGTTGTGTGAGGAAAGGCTCCCATTTATTTGTATTCTTCCACTAAACCTACAAAAAAATCCATATTTGGCATCTCAAAAAAGGTACACTTGCCCAGTGACAGGCTGGCTGGAGGCACTGGTGTCAAAGCACAGCAGCATAGTCCTCTGAAATGAGGGAATTCCAGTGTTTTCAGGGCTAACTAAAAGAAATGCCTTTATATCCCAGAGAAAGGAAGATGCAAACCCTTGTCACGTTTTTGTGCCTCAACAGAGAAGTTTGACGTGCTGAGGGGCTCTGTGCATGTCAGTATTTCACTGCTGTATTTTGAAATTTCATTTTCCCCTCATTTTGAAGATTATCAGCCAAGATAAACATTTCCCAAGAAACCCCTCCACAAGCACTACTTCAGTAACTCATTTCTAGCAATGTAGTTCTCTCAGGGATTTGCAGACAGTAAAGACAATTGACAGTTTGACTACTAGAAACAAGTTGGGGGGAAATACAGCCCAATGAAAAGATAATAGATCTCTGGGTTTTTGCAAGCACGTGTGTGGGTGTTGCAGATTTTGTTCCAGCATGTTGTAGACAGGTTGGAGGGTGGATTACAAGATGCTATTTTCAGAAAATAGGACAACCTACGAAAACAGAGTGCTTTTTTTGCCTGTTTTTCACTAGATCCTAGTAAAGAAATGGATAAACACTAACCCCCATTGAGAATTTTTGGAGGCAGAACTTTATCTGTTATTTATTAATCCACACACCAATCAAAACCCAGGAGGGGAAATCTATGCTGGTTCATCAATAACATTTGAGAACATTCTTGTGTTAATTGCGTGTTCCTTTGGCTTCAAGTCTAAGCCCTGTGTGCATTGTTGAAGGGAGTGAATCAGACAAGATTAGATCGCTCACCCTTCTGCTTGGGCTCTTCTGTGAATGCTGGTGGAGTGAGATAGGTCTTTGGGGCAGTTGGCTCTGACCATTTTCATGCTCAAGGATCATCAGGGGGAACTAAGCTGCTCAAAAAAATGGTGGGCTATGATTAAAAGAAATCTGCGGGTTGAATACTGTACTGAGGAAGTTCAGGAAGAAAAGGCAACTTCACATTCACATGGAGAGAGTGCAACTTTTGCTCCCCCATGCCCACGTAACAGCTGTAGCTTTGTTCACTGTGTCTGGCTTCATGTATTGTTTTCAGAACAAGGGTAATTAGCATCTGAAAGTGTAACTGCTCTTCGCTATTGCGGAACAATGTAAAAATCCCTTTTTTCACTGTAAAACATTCCTGCCCTCTTTTGATCTTGTCAAGCTAGACAATACAGCTGTCTTGTCATCATATTTCCCACAGCAATGGAAAATTTGCCAAGTGGTGGAAGAAACCTCAGAAGCCCTTAATTACTGTGACTTCATCAGTGAAACTTCACTGCTTTTGGTGGTCTTGCTTCAGATTGAAGTGAATTTGAAGGAATTTGGGCCTGGATCGCTTGGCCACGGCAGTTGCTGTTAACAAAGGGGATGGTGCTGGTAACAATGGGCAGTGAGGATGACCTTAGTGCAACTCTGCTGAGTGTGGGGTGCAAGGTCACATTCCAAAGTCAGGAGCTTTACTTCTGAATGAATAACAATGCCCAGAGCAGTACAAGGCAAAAAAAACCCCTTGAAGAACTTAGAGGGGAAAAGGCTTCCGTAATTAAATAAATTCATTACCATTGTGTTCCTTATTTGCATTGCCCATCAATCAGTGAAAATAATTCCTGTTAATGCAGCCTAACAAATGTTAACGAAGTGCAAAGGGTGTTATTGCAAAGGGTCACTCTTGGGGCTCCTGATTTTGTTTAGCAAATGGAGAGTCAAAGGTGGAATAGAGGGGTGGTGCTGGAAATTGGAAAAGCAGCAGGAGGAAGACACTGGCCAAGGGTGACTTGAAGGAAAAGGTGGGGTATAAAAAAAGAGAGATAAGATGAAAGAGTAAGTCAGAGGAAGTAAGAGACAGAACAGGTAGAATTACATCAAAAGTGGGAGGCAGAGGCAATTAATGTTTTGTGAGTCATCATCAAACCATCCTGCCCCCAGAAAGGCTGACTCAGCAACATCAGTGGAATAAAAAAATCCGTTTTCTCTTGGAGATGCCATTCCAGATCAAAAAGGTTTTGATTAGTGAAACTGGATTTTCTGTCACTGATCCTCCCCTGCCTTAAAGAAACTTTTCAGATTTATCATGTAAAGCCAGCATCCACCCTAATCACCGCAGGGCTTGGCTCCCTCACTTCTCTTCCCTGTCACAGCTCCTCTTCCCAGGTCTGAATCATGGTCTATTTTGGGGCCCTTTGCACAACAGAGATCTTGGTTGTTTTGACAGAGGTGAGGTGGCCACAAGAGGCACCAATTACTGCACATCCTCTTAGAGGCCAAGGAAATCTAAAAAGAAAAGCAAGTGAATAAAAATAACTTGATGGAAGAAGGTTTCTGTGATCTCGTATCCCTGACAGGTGCCTGACCACAAAAGCCCTGCTGGGAAGGTACAAGTGTGGTGTTAATATAGGAACATTTTTTTCTGGCTTATGATTCAGAACTAAGGTGCAGTCAGGAAAACAGAGACTAGAAAAGGAAAATGGTTTCAGTTGCTTTATCATGTTTTGTAAAGGCTGGTGGCTGTTGATGATGAGACTGGGCTGTGTTGACAGTGGACAGTCAGAGGGGCAGGGGTGAGCAGCAACTCCAAGTCTGAATCTTGATAGAAATATTCCCTAAGTTATTTCCTCTTTGGTATGCACAGGAATTTGATCTGCTGCTTGTAACACCACTTGTTGTCCAGTCTGAGTTTCAGGGCTCCTGGGGAGGGGAAGAAAACTCCCCTTTAAAGACACGTTGTACACAATAAAATGCATGCAGAATTGCCTTGTTCTTCTTTTTCTTTTCCCCAAAACACTTGGATTGTATTTAATGTAGCTCAGCCCAGTTTCACAGTGCTTGTGCAAGTGGCGTGAAGGGAGGTGATAGCAAAACCATAGAGCTCTCCCCACTGCAGCAAAGCCCGGCTTTTCCTGGGCTCAGCAGCTGTGGTGTGGCCCTTCAAACACAGCAAATGTCATGAGTTATTGAAGAACCAGAAATTTGGAGGTTTGGACCAACAACAACCAGCCAAAGCAAACCCTGCTAGCCTTGAGCTAACGCTCAGTTGCAAAGTCTGGGCTGACAAGGAGACCCTTGGTCTGCTGGTGGGTGAAAGCAGAGAGTGGTGCCCACCTCTGGCTCTGCACACCATTGCTGGTGTCCTTCCTGCCCCAGACTGCAACTTTGTGGGCTGGGTGGGATGTGAAACCTGGCTTGAACCTGGCCTTGTGCCCCGACCAGGACCGTGAGGACAGCCTCTGGCTGCACAGCACTGCATTCTCCTGGGAGGGAGGGATGGGCCACATTTCTTACTGATCCAGAACCCCCACAGAGCCTTCTACAGTTTCCAAGGTGCTTTGAAACATGGTTTTGTTCTGTGTCAATACAGCACCCAAGCAGCTTGTTGTGGTTTGACACTGCCCCAATGCCAGGCACCCACAAAAGCTGTCTGCTCACCCTCCCCTGCCACAGCTGGGCAGAAGAAAGAAAAAAAATTAACAAAGGACTCATGAGTTAAGGACTGGGAGAAAGCACTCCAAGGGCAAAACAGGCTCAACTTAAGTTGCAAAGTGAATTTATTACTAACAGAATCAGATGAGGATAGTGAGAAATAAAATAAGCCCTTAAAACACCTTTTCTTCCCCCAACCCTTCCCTCCTTCCCACCGACAGCACAGGGAGACAGGGCAAGGGCGTTGGGTCAGTTCATCACCGAGGTTTCCTTCCACTGCTCAGGGAGAGGATCCTTCCCCTGTGAGGCCGTGGGGTCCCTCCCACGGGCAGACAGTGCTCCCAAACCTGCTGTGGCGTGGGTCACTCTTCCATGGGGTGCAGTCCTCCAAGGACAGGCTGCTCCAGCCTGGAAGCAGGGCCCTCTGTCTCCACTGAGTCTCCCACTGGGTCACAGCCTCCTCCAGGCATCCCCTGCTCCAGCATGGGCACCTCCCCAGGGGCTGTGGGTGGATCTCTGCATCCCCCATGGATCCATCCCCAGGGGCTGTGGGTGGATCTCTGCATCCCCCATGGATCCATCCCCAGGGGCTGTGGGTGGATCTCTGCATCCCCCATGGATCCATCCCCAGGGGCTGTGGGTGGATCTCTGCATCCCCCATGGATCCCCAGGGGCTGTGGGTGGATCTCTGCATCCCCCA
>VZUI01068864.1:0-16981 GCA_013401135.1 Cettia cetti | reverse complement strand
ATCTGCTGTCGGGCAGGAAGGCTCCACAGTTTTACCTGGAGAGTCTGGATCTGAGGCCAGTGGCCTGAGGTTGAACAAAGCCAAGTTCCAGGTCCTTTCCTTGAGTCACAACAGCCCCTGCAGCTCCAGGCTGAGCCAGGGGGGCTGCAAAGGCCTGGCAGGAAAGGCCCTGGGGATGCTGCTGGCAGCTGCTGAACAGGAGCCCAGCTGGGCAAGAAGAACCAGGGCACCTTGGCCTGTTCCAGCCCTGGGGTGGCAGCAGGACCAGGGCAGTGCCCATCCCCTGTGCTGGCACTGCTGAGGCCCCACCTCCAATCCTGGGATCACAACAAGAAAGAGCTTGAGGCTCTGCAGTGTGTCCAGAGAAGGGAACGGAGCTGGGGAAGGGGCTGAGGGAGCTGGGAAGGGGCTCAGCCTGGAGAAAAGGAGGCTCAGGAGGGACCTCCTGGCTCTGCACAGCTCCCTGACAGGAGGGGACAGCTGATGGGGTCAGACTCTGCTCCCAGGGAGCAGGGATAGGAGGATAGGGAATGGCTCAGATGGCTCAGGCTGGGCCAGGGGAGGCCCAGGTTGGACATTGGGAGGAGCTGGACAGCACCAGTTCCTGGAGCAGATGGTGTTCCTGATAAGCTCAAGAGCAGCAGAGCCCTGTGCATTTCTCAGATTGTGCTGCAGCCTGAAAAGGGGCTCAGGGAGGCACCACCACCCAGTGCATGCAGAGGTCCTGCCAGGGCCCTTCAGTATTCACAGGAGATCAACAAAACCAAACCAGAGACAGAAGCTGAGACATCCCTAGAGAAAGAAACAAACTGAAATAAATTAGAGAAGGCACTCCAGGAAGAGATAAATAGCAGCATGTCCACAGCAGCCTTTAGAGCAGAGTTTCCATCAGAGGCTGGGTTGCATCCAAGTGCTGCAGGGTGATGTGTCAGCTGTACCTGGAGTTTCACCCCTCTCCCCACATTAATTATTGCCATCCTGACATTTGAACACATCCAGCAGCAGTGGGAGGGCAGAGGGGGCAGAAGCATGGGCAGAGCTGACCAAACAACTCGAGCAGATTGATAGCAGACAGCTCTTGGGCATGTCAGGAAGCAAACACACTTTGTTGGCAGTATGTCCACAGCAAAGAGACTGACAGGAAAAAATGTGGTATATAAAGGCTGCAGCTGTTGGCAGGAATTCCTTATTTCCACACTGATCGAATTATTTTCACTGTATGTAATCAGAGTCACAGAATCACCGAATCCTTTAGGATTGAAGAGATCTGAAGGGTCATTGAGTCCAACCTTTGGCTCTGCCTGTAAATGCCCCCACTCATCCTCGCTCCTGATGTCCTTACTCCATGGCCGTGCCAGTGGGAGGGTCACAGAAGTGTCACTGCAGGGTGGGCTGTGAAACACAGAATGCAATATTTTCAAAATAATATCTAACCAACAATTATCCAGCTTCCTAACAGGGTGGTGACAAAACATTGCCAGCCCTCCGATTGGATGCTATGGGTTATTTCGAATTCACTTTTCTCTTCCTCCACAGTCTGTTGAAGGTCTGTTTTCATGGTTCATTTTACCCTCTTGGGTTCTCATAAGGAGAACTACTTCCTAACTTGGCTGCCTTCCCAAGAGGAGTGCCACAGCTCCCAGCCAGGAACAGAGACTTACCAGCGGCTCCTCATCAGGCAAGTCAGGCTTTGTAAGAAATGGAATGGCAAAAACTCAGGTTCCTTTTTTGTTCAGCCTCCTTCCTGAGGTTTTCCACTCCTCGTTTTTTCCAGTCTTCCAGCTTAGAAGTTGCCCCACCCCCTTGGGAGGTGAGTGGTAAATACAGTGCCATGCTAGGAGGCACCACACCAGGACTACTGAAACATTGCAAAGCATTTTCACTGGTGCCAAAAATATTTGAGAATAAATTGGTTTCATCACCACCCAACATTACCACAGATTTCTGGCATGAAGGATGAAAATAATCTAAACTGTTGGGAAGGCCTTATGTTTCAGATTCGTTTTGGACTTGTGGAAGAGATGGAGGGAGACTTTACCCTGAAATAGGAGTTATTTTTCTCTGTGTCAGAAAACGTGATTCACCAGGCATGCCAGGGACAGCATCACTCAGGAAAGAAATGACTGTATCCCCTCAGGCCTCTCCATCCCTTGAAGAGTTTCAAATCCTGGGAATGTGACTTGGGAGCGTGACTGAACTTCACAAACTGTGTGAAGTGCACTAACTGGGCCACAATGGGCCTGTGTGGGTCAGTGTTCTCTCTCCTTCATACTCCACAAAAATGTAGCAAAGTAGCCAAGATAAATTGACTGTGAGCCAGCCTCCAGAGGCACAGGTGAAGCAAAATCCAGCTGTACGCAACCATTATGGATCAGGAATATTTAAGAGGCACAGGCTTACTCTTTCCACTTGGAGATTTTAAAATTAATTAGCTCAGAGCCCACAGAGGAAAAATTCCGTCAGCTGTCTGGGTTCCTGCTGCTGCTGCTGCAGAGCGGGGAGCAGGGAGCAGCCCCGCAGCGCTGCCCTCCCGGGGCTGGGGCGCTGCACGGCTCGGAGCAGCCTCCGGACAGCCCCGCAGGGCTGCAGCACCGGGACGCCCCCAGGGCAGCCAAACCCGGCTGAAAAGGAAAACAAACAAAAAAAAGCCACCCGAGTGTGGTGAAATATTTTGGTGTGGAAAAGAAAGGATTTGCTGTAAATCGTGCTGTGAGAATGCATCTCCCCTGTGATTTACCCAGGCTTCAGGTGCAGTGGCACTGGCTGCTGGCACCCCACTTCACCTGTTACCAGTTCATGAAGCACAGACTGAGTCTGCAAGGTTTTTGCTTTACTAGACACAAGGTTATTAAAGATTTATCAACAGCACAGCGGCAGAAAGCTTTTCCTTGTGACCACAGTGTATAGTGGCCTATGCTCCAAAATAGAAAGGGCAGCTCAGGATTCACCCAAAATGCTCTTTCCTGCCAAAGCAATGGTGTTGCATTAACTGGAGCAGTGCTGCCACGTATCTGTCTCATCTCCTGCCTCTGGTTTCTTTCCATTTGGCTCTAATAACATCCCTGTGAAGTGGGTGAGATGAAGATAGAAAGAAAATTACCCCCTCCCCTGAATTCCATAGTTTTGTAGTTTCATCAGGCTGTTGTTTCAGTCATATCCAAACCTTGGTGATGCCCCTGATGCTGTGCTCTGGTCCCTTCACCTGGCACAAGGCTGCCCCAGCCGAGGCAGAGGGTTGGGGCACGCTGCCCAGCACAGGCACCAGCACAAGCACAGCCTCCCACTATCACAGCTGCTCCTCTCCCCAAAGGGCCACAAACCAGTGGGAAAGGGGGGAGTCCTGTTCCCACTCATCAGGGAGTCAGTCCAGAAGGGCACAGGATGAAGAGGATCTCTCCTCCTGATGAAGTTATCCCAGAGATCCTCCTCCACGACAACCCAGGTCCTGTTCAACAGCCCAATGCCAAGCTCTGGGGCTCCTCTTGTCCCCAAAAAGAGTCCTGCAGCAGCAGATGCAGTCCTGGCCATGGGTTAGTGACTCCACCTAAGGTTTCAAGTTTAGTCAGTGGAGATTTAGATTTGATATTAGGAAATATTTCTTCATGGAAAGGGCTCTCCAGCCCAGGCAGAGGCTGCCCAGGGCAGTGGTGAAGTCACCATTCCTGGAAGTGTTTAAAAAACATGTGGATGTGGCACTTCAGGACATGGTTCAGTGGTGAACACGGTGGTGGTGCCAGATCGGCCTTGATTATCTTGAGGCCTTTTCCAACCCTAACAATTCTGTGATCCCATGATTCTTCTGCTACAGCAACAAGTTCCTTTGGTGGGATTCTTAACACTGCTCACAGAGGCACCCAGGCCAGCAGTTCCCCCTTACCCAAAGGACCAGGCCCATAACAAAACTGTCTGCATGGTTTTCCTTATGTGGAGTCCCATTTTGGGTGGTCAAAGTAGCACTATAAATAACTGTGTGTCAAAGCCCCTTCCAGCAAGCACCAGCCTGCCTCCAAGGCTTCATGGGCAGTGACCCTTGAATTCCCAAAATGACACAAAATCAAGGATTAACCCAAAGATACCCAGTCTTTGAACTGATGAGTCCTGTTTAAGTCCAGATCCCTAAACAAGCAAAGCAGAAAAACTGTAATTTTGAAATCAGGTGAAAATGTTAAAAATCCTGGTGCGAATACCCAGAAAAATTTAACCATGGGAGGCCAAAGCCCAGGAGGGGTCGATCAGCAGCAATGGGAGGGCAACAACCAAGGGGCGCTTTTGCAAGGAAGAGCAGTGCATTAACTACAAGAAAAACAGCAGTGTTCTTCTCTCGAATTTTATTTCAATTTAATTGCCAGTTTCACCCCATTAAAAAGAGAAATACATTAATTTCTACAGGAATTACTACAGGACACAGGCCCCTTGAAGTGCAGTAAACTGATTCTTGGCAGCACAGCCAAGGCATAGCATAACATGGAGTAGCATCTGTGCACACAGAATGGCAGGGAAAAGCATCCACAACAGCACATTTTGAACCAATGTGTTTTCAATTTATTACAGTATGAGAAAAATAACAACAAATGAAACAAACAAAAGGAATAACTTTGCCTCGGCAAAGGCACTTTTAACTGCAAACTCCATCCAGCAGCTGTAAAGCAGCCCAGTGTATCCCAGAATGAATCATCACTTCATTCCCACTCCAGTTGATCAGGCACACCATCCTTCACCAAGTCCTTTAAATAGCAGTCTGGCTTTAAACGGAATTGTGCAAATTCTTTGTAGGATCTATCACTCCCAGCTTCCCAGCTCTCTGCACACAGACAGCCTGAAGCATTCCCATGGCTCAGGCCCTGACCTCCTTAGCTCCTGTACAATTCCTGCCCTCAGCACAGGAGCCACAGTGTTCACAAGGATGGCCTCCACCCTCGGCATGGAACCACCTACAACCCAGCCAGGACAACCTCCCTGAACAGAGTGAAGCATGTTTATAAATCAGCACCAGCACAGTTTCAGCAGCAAAGGCTGAGCTATTCTTGATTTGCCAGGGAAACCAGAATTCTGCAGCTAAACAGCTTCATCCAAGACCCTGCTCAATTTATTCCCAAGTCCATAACACTGTTTGCCCAGGAGGACCTGACTCCCGTGCAGGTGCACATGTGCTTCCTCCAGGAGCTGAAAATGGAATCATCACTGTCCATATGTGCTACATAGATGTGCTGCAGAGAAGCAAGCTCCTGAAAGAAAAATATTCCAAGAAAAAGACTGTCTCCCAGCCTATGCACCTGCCAACTTTATTGGCACCCTGATGTTCACTGTTCAAATCAGTAACTGGCACTAATGAAGGAACAGATTGTTTTCTGTTCTTTGCTGTAAGGTCCTTTAACATTAGGGTGAACTAAGACTCACTTTTTCTCTCTCCTTCTGGTGCTAACCCTTGGCATAGCTCATTCTGGATCATTTTTTTCCCCTGAGAGACATCCTCATCTCAAACAATCTCAGGAAGGGAGGAAATACAGCCCTAGCCATTGTAAACTTTCCTGTACCACACTGGGAAAGAATTCTTCCCCCAGTCCTAGCACAGGTTGCCCAGAGAAGCTGTTGCTGCCCCATCCCTGGAAGTGTCCTTTGGAAGCTCTCTAGCAGTTTAATATCTTTCATGTGTTGCAGTGCCCAAACTGTCCCAAGCACTCGAGGTGGGGCTGCCCCAGTGCAGAGCAGGGTGGGACAATCCATCCCTGGCCCCAGTGGCCATGCTGGGCCTGGTGCTCCTCAGGAGAAGGATGTCCCCCCTGGCTGCCAGGGCAGTGCTGACTCCTTTCCCATTTTCCATCCATCAGGATTCCCAGGTCCCTTTGCACAGTGCTGATCTCCAGCATCCCATTCTCCAGCCTGTCCCTACATCCAGGGTTGCCCCATCCCAGGTGCAGAATCCAGCACTTTCCCTTGTTGAACTTCACTGGGTTGGTGATTGCCTGGCCCTCCAATTTGTCCAGGTCTCTCTGCAGAGCCTCCCTTCACCTCACTGGGAAAGGGAAAGCTAAATTATCTGGAACAAATTCTTGGTGGCTTCAGGTCAGACATTCCACTCTCTGGAATACCCCATGGAATACCCCATGGGCTGGGAAGCAGCCTGCACCAGCTCCAGGGCACTCAAACCAGGGCCAGCAGCTGAGTGTGCCTGGGAACAAGGCAGGCTGGGATGAGGCACCAACAGGGAATCAGAAGACACAGTGAATACAAGGCACACATAAAGGGAACTGGCCCCCATAAACTTTTCAGAGGTGCCAGTGCCCACCTGAGCTTAGGCAGTGACTATGAAGGATCTAGACAAAGCAGACAGTGCCGAGACAGAGATCCGTTCCTTAGTAAGGCTTTGAGTGCACGTGTTTAAGTTCTTTTCTTAAATTAATTCTCACAAAAGACAGGCCAGAGTTCTTCAAACAGTTGTGATCCTTCATTCCAGTATAGAAAACATATATGCAAACATGGCTTCAGACCCATGCTCACTTAAGAGATATTTTAAAGCTTGTAATAAAAATATTTTTATACAAACGATAAATACTTTAAGCATTTACAAAAATAAATGGTCCATTCCCATAAAGAAGGACATTTATAGCTGAAATTCCAAATACATCTGGAGGCAAGGCAATTATTGATGAAGCTAGTTATTAAAATCTTTGGTATGAGTACAAGACATTTTAATGCACCGTTGGCATCCTTTGGCCGGTGTACTGTACAGACAAGCGAAGAGCTTGTCCTTAATTTCTTGACATGTCTTCCAAATACAACATGCAAATACTTCTAACATGTCTTCCTATGATAATAGGAGAAAAGCCCAAGATTCTCCTGGCTCTTCCTATGACTTGCGCTTCTAAAACAGAATGATGAGAGGAAAAAGAGAAAGTGAACACAGTTAAATTTCATTTTAGCTAGGAAGCAGCATCTGCAAAAAATAAAACCTGATTGAAAATAACTCTAGAGGAAAGCCCATTTCCTTCAATTTGTAGAAATCAACTGCCAAGAGAGGCGAACAAAGAATCTGTTCAGATTCATTGTTGCAAGTTCAGACAGGAAGAGGAGACTGGTCACCTAGGGAAGGGGGCAGCTTCACACCTGAGCACAGCACGGGGTGGTGTGGAGCAGGTGACCCTCAGGTGGCAGGGACAGCCAACACGCAGAGCCAGCAGCATGGGGACAGCTGGAGCTGCTGGGACTCAGCAAACGCAGCCAGCACCCCCCAGCCCTGGCACTGGCCAGGCTTCCACCAGCTCCCAAGGGGTGTGGGAGCCAGAAGGTGTTGTGTCTGTCTCACGGCTGCTGGGAATCATGACCCATTGTTGCTACAGCAACAGGAGCTCACATAACTACTGTCCTTAAAAAAAGCCCCTATTTGTGACATCCTTTGAAGGCAAAATATCCATTATTTATACCTCAGCATGTCTGCTGTGCAATTTGTATCATTAAGGAACGATGACACCTTGACCACCCTGCTGGATGAGGAGCACAGCTCCTTCATCCCTGCTGGGGGATGCAGCCAGGAGAAGGCCCTGAGCAGCTCACCTGAGTTACAGCAGTACCAGAACAGGGCCAGTCCCGCAGCCACGCTGAAACATGCCAGGAAGAACACCGGGCCTACAGAACATGGCAAGGAAACACACTGAGACAGAGCAGGGCAGCAGAAGTTCAGCTCAGTTCATGAATCACCAATTGCTATCAATATGCATAATTAAGCATATTCAAATGAAGCTAACATATTCACAATTCTGTATGTTCTGTGGCAAATGTACTGTGAAGCACACTTACTAGACTGCAATTAATTTTTGCTACAGTTGCTTTGCCACCCTTCCCTGTTCCCCTCTGCTCATCTACCTACAGCCTAGGGTGCTTAAGGAAAAGTTTCCAAACCAAATCACCTGGAAACTCCCTGCCTGGAATTACATACAGTTTAATGGTGATGGTCAGTACTGATGTTCAATAAAACCTTTCTAATTCATACTTATCAACTGACAAAACAGCATAGATACAATTAAGCTACACCTACCAATTTAAGGACAAACCTCCTTAAAAACTGCCTCAACAAATTCCTGGAGCTGACTGCGTGGACAAGGACACTGGAGAAACAACAAAGGAGCAAGGATTTGGTCGCTCCTTGGCGTGTAACCTCCCAAGGAGGGTGGCTGGTGGCCAAACAATCTCTAGTCTGCGGCCAGCTCAGAAAAAAAGAAAAAAAAGTAGTGGGTAAAAATAAAATAAAATATTACTTCATTTTCTTATTTCCAAGCACTTTCTCTGTTCATCCTGTACTGTTATGCTGCAGACAGCAACAGCAATGTGGAAAGTCTGAACAGCAATTTGGTTCAATATTCAGAGAAACATCACAACCACAGACAAAAATATACATCAAGTTAAACAGTGTTTCTGCTACTTATTTCAGTTTTCTCTCAGGAAACTGCAAAAAAGGCATAATTCATAGAAGGGTTTTGAATCTCTCATTACTGTATCTAAATCTCTAAATAAAATACTGAACTTAAATGATACAATAGTTCATGATAAATTGTGTGATTTCTTCATCTTTATTTCAGATCTTCCTTTTCAAAATATCCTACTGTGAAAAAAATACCTGCTCTCTGTAATCTGACATTGAACAGAGGAAGGTGAAAATAATTAATATGTTTTCCTAAGGAAAATATACTTAAGTTTTTCCTTCCTTTCTGTCATTGCTTTCAAATGATTTGTAGTTAAATTGAGAGCTTAAAAAAAATGAAAAAAAAATTGAAAGTCAGATCAAAAAGTTATTGACGGCCTTATGCAAAATGAATAGACCTTACTGTTCAGGCATTGAAGAAATCACAGAAAATTAAGAGTTTAGCAGTAATAGTGTAAGTAATACCATTGTAAATATTGATTAAACTCTACAGTCTCTTCAATTTCCTGGCACTGGTTTCCTTGACAGTAGCTCAGTATATTTTCCTCCACTAATTCTACTTCACTTGTGACAGTAAAGACATCATGAGTCAAAGTAGTTGTTACATGAAGTGCAAATTACATGATATAATAAATTGCATCATAATCTGCAAAGCCATTCCATCCGGTGACACTGTATGATTTATTTACCCCTGTCATTTAGCATATATTGCTCCTTGTCAGTGTCTATCTCTGTGGGATCTGGGGTTTCTAGAAATAAAAGCAACACATAAAAAGTTAGTACTCAGCTCAAGCAAACATATATAATCAGCACATGCAAAATGGTGCAAAACAACACATTTCAGAAAAATATTCCAATATTGACATTATCTATTAACCCCTCCAATGGTAAATTATTGCTAGAGTTAAAGCTGGACTGACCAAAAGACATAGGCACAGAGTCATCTGAATGCAACTACAGACAGCTGCAGCCCCACTCTGATCTGCTTAAGCACTGACAACATAAACAACATTACACCTGTTTCCCAAGTTAGGAAAGCAGGAGATAATCCTTCACAATGCCAGCAATTTTCATTGTAATGCATACAAACTCTTCGTTAATAGTTGCGCTAATCCAAAAACGCTTCTATAGTTTAATGCATCACTATTCTTTGTTCTTGAGCAAAGCTCTGAGCAAATAAATTGATGTCTTTAGCAGGTAAAGCACATAGAAAAAACTTATGGGTGCAGATTATTTACTAAACGCAGGTCTCAGCTGAAGACTGCCCAGCTTCTTTAAAACTCTGTAGGTTCTACAGGCTAGCATTCGACACAAGGAATTCTGGCCTCCATCTTAGGACAAGGTGTTCAGTAGTTTCCAGTCTGGGCAGAAAAACCCTTTCAGAGCTGCCTTTGCTACACAGATGTGGAGATCACGCTGTCTGCAGAAGGGGCACGTACAGCTGTCACAGACATGGAGGAGTGACCTTCCATAACACATCACCCATCTGTAAAACTGTTTTAGCCAAACCTTTCTGTAGTCAGAGGATCACAGAATCATAAAGGTTGGAAAAGACCTCCATGATCACCAAGTCCAACTGTCAAAGATTTAGGAGGGTTAAAAAAAGAAAGGAAAAAAAGCAAGAGCTCTGAATCTGGCTGTCAACAGAGAAGAATTCAAGACTGATTGGTTTCAACTGCTCTCCTTCTTTTACATGACACTGGGATCTAGGAGATGTGCCTTGAAAACTGCCCTGTCCACCCAGACAGCAACAGGGGAACATCCATCTCCCCTGCTAAGGATATCCCTCTCCAAGGGATGGCCCTGGAGCAGGACAGAAGTGCCTGGAGCCCTTTGCTGTGAAGCCTGAAAGTCACCAGAGCAGCAAGGATTGCTGCAAAGCCTCCGTGAGCATGGCGTGCCCCTGGCAGCCTCACCCCGCTGTGCCTTTGAGGGGCTGATGTCCTCCCCAGGAATTCCAGCTAGGGAATCCTCACACTGCACAGGAGAGCACAGACAAATCTCTCTTCTATTGCTGTGTAGGGCTGATCCGAACCTTTATCCCTTTTGTCTATGACAGCATGGAGAGAAATGAAAGCATTTTCTGAGTCCCTTGGAAACTCCTGCTGGCTTCAACAGCTCCGAGGCTGCCCACACCATGTGCCTTACCCCCCCTCTAGCGGGAATGTTCAGACATTACCAGACACTTCACTGGCAATTTACACTTCAGGCAAAGAAATTTTGTTCTAGTATAAATTTTAAAGCTGTCTTAAAAATGAAAAGTAATATTTTAAAGAATTTCATCTGCTGGAAAAATCTTTCCTATGTATAGCTGCATGCAATCTATTACAGAACTCCATCCTGGCCGTGGTTCATCCATGTCCTCATCAATAATTTCTCCAGCTGTTTGTAATGCTGCTTGTTTCAGCTTAGCCTGCACTTAGAAGAAAATCCCCATGTTAGGGATTCTCCTTTTTCTTCACATTTACAAATTTTATTGGCAATTCTGTAAATGCTTTGGCTAAATATAACACCTCCTGCTAAGAGCATTATAAGAATGACAGCATGGTTTGAGTTGGAAGGGACCCTGAGGATCATCCAGTTCCAACCTCCTGCCATGGGCAGGGACACCCTCCACTGACCAGGGTGCTCAGGACCCCACAGCTCCCGGCCTTGAACACTCCTTGAGTAACACTGTGCATGTTGGACATCTGAAGGATAATACTCAAAATGTCCAAGTTCACTTAAATGAGAAGTTACTCCTCATATTGATAAAGGAGCTTTTTCTGAATCATAAAAGGGTTTGGGGTTTTAGCTTAAAAAGTTGCACAGATGTTTCTTGACTATTCAATCCAGAATGCAGACATTTGTTTTAATTACAGAACTCTACAAAGCAGCAAGCATATTAACACAATCATCTCAATATTTATTTATTAGGTTAAGAGAAAGAAACTGCCAAACCTCAGCACACAGCAATGTTTAAACTCAGTTCTTTAAATGATCCTCATCCTTCTGAGGATGGTAACAAAAGAGTGTACCAAGATAACAGAGAATTTAAAGACTTTTGATGGTTACTAAAGTCAGCAGTTTGCAGCAGCAGCAAAACAGTTCTCGGGTGCCACAAGGAGCTGCATGTTTAACATGAAGCTCTTCTAGCACAGGTATTTGCTATGCAGAGTCTGAACATGAGAAACTCTAACCCTACCTACTCATGGCCACCTGAGGAAAGCTCAGAGTCACCATGTAGATCATGTGTAAGGATGAGCACATTTCTGCTCTAAAAGTGAAAACGTCCCACAGACCCTATCCAAGTCTCCTTGTAAAGATACTTTTTCAAAAATGGCTTGTAGAATGTACTACTGAACTTAAAAAACACTTCAACTCTGAAACATCAAAACAGGCCTAAAATTTTATTCCTAATGACTTCGCCAAGACTTCTCAAACTGCTCTTAATTCATAAAGGCTTTCTGTTCACTGTTAGTCAGCCTGGCAGAAAAATCTGTTTCTTGAGCTCTACCCAAGTAAAATTGATAGATCCAAGCCAATTTGATTGAAGAGCCTGTATCCCAGAGTGCACAACTTCTGCAAAGGTGAACATCAGATCAGTATTGCCTTCCAGCTGCTGCTGCGAGGCTCAGTCAGCTGGGATTGGGGCTCATCTGAGCTTCTGAGGCAGGATGGGCCCAGACTGCCCCAGTTCAGAGGGGTTCAGGTATGGATGTGGAGTAACTCTGCAGCCTCCCTGTGCAGGCAAGAAAATGGTCTTCCACCAGTTTGTGCTGGGTAGATAAAAATTGCTTCTTTCAAAATGAAAGACAAAATGACGGTAATTACAATTTTACATTACAAAATCCCCTTACAACTTTTGGAAAACTCAAGTCAGAAGGAATTAAGGTACAACCCAAAAATATTTAAGTAACTTGTTTATTTATATTATTTATATTATTTATAACCTGTTTAGGTTGTTTAAATAACCTACACTGCATCTGAAATGAGGTTTTATAATACACCAGTGAGGAAATCCGCAACTCAATCAACTTACAAGTCAACTTACTCAAGATTTTCCTGCTTGGCAGGTCATTAAACAGCTGTTCAGCATTGATCTGCAGAGCCCTGTAAAACTCCTGACAGTGTCTGTCTCCTTTCTTTTGGAGGTGTTTTAACAGATCTGAGAGTCTGGTATGGAGTGATGCTTTTGGGTTCCTGAACTGTAAGAGAAAAGCACTCATCAGAAAAGAGATTAAAACAGAACAGAGATTCAAAGAATTAATTTTATATCACTATGCCAGGGAACAAAGTTATGGAGCTTCTTTGATACTTACTAAAACAATGGGCCAAAAAGAGAAACCTAAGAAGGGCATACGTGCACTGCACAGCACTGAGCTCCATGTGGTCAGCACTGTCTGATGGAGAGCATATTGTCTCTGCCTCTCCTTCTACTTTTTTCTGTCCCAATCAAGTGAAAGACACTCTGCATTTGATGTCTTCCCTGCATCCAAGCTGACACAGTACTTGCTATTCTACAGTTCAACTCTGACAGCTGTAGATAGAATATTTCAGTCAATCTTATAATTTGAAATAAAGTTTGATGCTTTCAAGTTTGCCCTTAGTTACCTAGTAATGACCCCCGAAAATGCACTTTATACTGCTCATCCTAGTCCCAATACTGGAGTGTTCGTTATCCCAAGATTTTGTATTTCATTGTTTTTTATTGTTTGCAGCACAATAAACTGCTGTGTACGCACTTCAACAGGCACAAATTCCCATTACTCAGCTTGGCAAACAGCTGCAGATGAAAATACATTTTTCTTGTAGTGCCAAATGCGATGAGTATTAGGAGACTTACAAAGAGAAGGAAAATGCATCCCTAGCCTTACATATCAAACTGATTTCAGTTTATTTGGAAAAAATTCCAAAGGCATTCTTAGCAAAGCATCGTATTTCATAGCAGCACAGTGGATAACCTTTGGAGCCTACTGAGTTAGGAACAATTGCTGCTCGAGGGGGACAGGAATGCCACAGATCTTGCACAACACTCCTTTATTCTGACAAAATTCCCACAGGGTCTCAGATACAGCTGAGACTATAAGCTTCCTAAACACTCATCAGAGTTGACATACTTGCCTGGACCCATAAAAAGCAGTTCATTTCTGCCTCAGTGGAGAAGCCACAAATCATGTTTCAGATTCTTTATGGATTTATTTGGAAGCTCTTGAGGGAAGTGGCAAGACTGGCTCAGTAAATATGATCTAGCTCTGCTCTACACCACAAAACACTAATTGTTCCCATGGAGTTTGATTATGCCAGAATTGGACCTATTTTTCCCAATGTTAAAATACTGATATACCAAAACCCTGTGCAGACACGAAGCCAGGAGAGGGCAAGTACAAGCTATTATAAGTAGGATTGTAGAAGCTCTTAGCTGACTTTAGTTTTGTCTCCATACAAGATTTTTCTCCCTTTTGAAAACTTCACATCAGAGAGGGTGACTTTCCTCCATACATGGTGGCACCACTGCAAGGTATTATTAACTCCATCCACTTCCCACAGCTCCACACCTACCCAATGGGAATAACACCCCCTCAATTCTCTACCAATTGTTAACCAATTGTTAAGTTAATCTCTACTTAAAATTATTAACTGGTTACCAAAAGAGATTGAGCTAATATAGATGATTTTGCGGGTAGAGATGGATGCAGCACAGACCACCTGGTGTGCCACTCCACACCACCTCATGTGAGGAGACAGGCACGCCAGGAATGGTCACAGGATGGGTGGGTGCCCTCCTGCCCACGGACTGGCTGCACAACTGCGTGCTCCTGATGATGGCAGGGACCGTGGCATTAAACTGCTGCTGAGGAGAGCGTTCTCTCTCATGACCACTTGGCACAGGGAATGTGCCAGCCCTGTGACTGCTCCTCTTACATGAGATGCCAGACACAACTGGTGAGCAAGCAGGAGGTGAGGCAGACTGGCTGCACGCGGCACCAAGAGTTGTGTCGGAAGAGGGCAGCTGCACTAGTGACCCACAAAAGCTACACAACAAACAAGAGACACAGCAAAACTCCTCAAATTACCTTTTCTGCTTCTTCATTGGTAAGAATTTGCGGGTAGACTCTATTAAGCTGAAGAACAATTTTATCAACCACTTGCTCATTCAGACGGCTAGTGCTTGTAAGGAAATACATGTCATGCTGCAGCCGGTGACTATACGACTGATCTAGAGACAAAATAACACAGAACAAAGCACACCAGTTCATTAATAAGCCATTTTTAAATTCCATAAATTTCATTTTCCCACCTGTGATTAAACAGCTAAAAAGATTTATCACCACCACCTAATATTAGAAAGCTGAACTATCTGTTACAATACAACATTGCCACGTGCTTTCAAAGGCCCATTCACCTGAAATTACACAAATCCGAACTTCTGGCTGGTCACTCCTACTGCCTCTCTCTTTCCAAAGGGAGAAGGTTCTAAATCATTTAGAAGTCAAGCTCTGATGGATATTTAATCAAATACAGCCCTAAAATTAATGAATCACTGAAGATAAATTCTCTATCACATACAAAGTCAGATGATGACATTTAAGGCACTTGCAAGATGCTTCTCCCATCCAATGGGATGCTCTGATTCTGCTCCTGGAAATAACAGGGCTCATAAAAAAACTTAATGTACATGACAGTAAGGTGCCAGACTGTCTGCTAGAACACCTGGAGAAAAAACATTAGGGACACCCTTTCTTAAGTTCTTCCTGATTTGACAGCAGAGTGCTCACAGGGAGTTTGTCAGACACAATCCCTAGTCCAGGCAGGGACATGCCAGGATGCTGAACAAACCCTTGCACTCCTGCTCCATATGCCTGTAGTGAGGTGTGTGATCCCTAAAAACTGTCGCTAGCCACTGGCACAACACAACACAGAACTTTCAGGTTATATTGGTAGCCAAAACCCCATTTGCAATTTCTTTCTGCTTAAATATTCTTAGCATAAAAAAGCTCATGTTGCTTTCTATACAAGAAACATCAAACAGGATTTTGTTTGTCATATATTTCTCCATGATCTACTTTCACTGCCCTTCTGGATAAAGCCACAGGGCCTTAAGGAGCTGCACTGCCACTTCATATTCATCACAGTAAATTAATAAATACAGCTGCATTTCAAATTTGTACGCTGAGACCAGCCCTTCCTTGCCACACCGCAACATGCAAGCACTCTCATCCACACCTGGGCCCTGTGAGCATAAATGCTGCCAAATATCTTTAGTCAGGTAGGTACACATTCCCAATTATTAAATCCAATAATATTTACATAAAGATTCTGGACACTGTCTCTGATGCTACTGTATCTTTATTATGGTTTCATCTTTGGCTTGTTTTACCCTTAAAAGCCTTCTTAAGTTTATCAAGCAAACAAACAGCACCATTAAAGAGATAAATTTCAATACAACAGACACAAAACCCAAAGCAGCTCTCTGACATTCTCTGTAAAACACAGAACTTGCCAACATCCGTTCCAGAAACCTCAGTGGTGTCTGCTGCGCAGTGCAAACACGAGCTGCTACTTCCTGTAAAGCTCCTGGGTGATTTTCATAACCATGATGCAGGAAAGCTGGCAAACAAAACCTGGAAGGTTTGGATCTGATGATCAAACCATTTGTACATGTCCATGACAACTCCTTCCAGAAGTATCTCAGGAAAGAGAGGAAAAAGTCTCTCTCAAAAAAATGTTAGCTTAACACTAGTTTAGTTTTGGCTTTTCCCTTTCAAGAGCCCAAGAAAGGGATGCCAAGGATTTAAGAAGGAGACTGGCTGCAGAGAAATGGTCCCAGATGATCAGATGGCACTGGTCACCAAATGCACTTGCGAAGAGTAACTGGTCTGCTCCTCTGGGCTGGAAGGACGACAGAGAGGTGAACAACAAGATGCTGCCCTCCCCTGCTACTCTCACCCACTGCCATGTGCTACTGCCAAGTTACCAGCTTCTATCAGGCCTGGGCAACCCTTTCAATGAACAAGTTTCCCTTGATATCCAACCTAAACCTCCCCTGGTGCAACCTGAGGCCGTTACCTCTCATCCTGTCGCTTGGTGCTTGGGAGGAGACCGACACTCACCTAGCTACACCCACCTGTCAGGGAACTCTAGAAGTCAATACATCATTTTTACTTGAAATATTTTTAAAAAGAGAAGAGGCAAACGTAGCAAAACTGCAGTGAGCAAAATACTAAAAAGCATTTGACACTAGTGTGTGACATTAGATTACAGGCAGCCCCAGTCCTCCAAGCTCCATACGATGGCTAAAACAACCGAGTCACACCGAGTCACCCGGATAACCCGTGCGCTCCGCAGGGCAGAGGCACAATCCCGGCGAGCTGGATGGGGGCTGGCGGTGAACAGCAGATTTCGCTGCCACACAACACGCAGCCGGCGTGCCCGGGTGTGAAACGTGGCGGCGCCCGGCTCCACCGGAGACACCAGCCTGGTGCTCCGCACCCCGGGCCGCCCCGAGCCCAGCCCGGCCCGCGCAGTCACAGCGGCCCGGCCGTGCGGGGCCCCGCGGCGCTGCCCGTGCCCGTGCCCCAGCCG